>JXSR01S001803.1:2990-14751 GCA_000969725.1 Ophiothrix spiculata
AGAAACGTCTATTTAGTTCCTAATGCATTATTGATCTCAAATTTAGCACAACGTTTATTTGAATATATAAAATATAAGATTTGACTAATATATTTCTCAACAGTACAAAACGTAGAAAAATAAATTTGAAGGCATCCAAATGAACCATAAAGGTAATAAATTCACAATTCTGTAATGTTTTAATCGAACTGAATTGTGAAAATCGATAGTATATACCAAACCAACGAAATAATTTTTGTTCTTACCATATCCGCCATAATCTGTACATTCTTTTTCATTGTCGTACCAATAACAGTCTTGCCATGCCCCTAAACAAGTAATACATCCATTGTTCCTGCAGAAAAAAGTTATTTACAGAAGAACATCATAATAAATTGATCTGTTATTACAGCTTATCCCAATATTAATGCAACAAGAAAATAAAAAATATTACAAATAGTTGCCAAATAGATTAAATCATAGTAATATATGTTTTGTAAGACTGAAGTAATTACTCTACAACATGCTTTTGGTCCTGATTAATTTTACCATTCCAGTCCAAAGATATGAGGAATTTAGGAAAGCCCTTTAAATACACTTTAGTCTGATTTTTTAGAGATTAGACTTCAAGCTTTACTAAAGGAATGGAGAACTTAAAAATCAGGAGAATATGACGGTATTTTGTAACCAACTGGAGCACAATCAATCCAAACAAATCTTACCTAACCTGTACTTGATATTAAGTGATATTTAAGTTTATCTTTAACTGAAACAGGCCAAAATTTCCAAATTAAAGAACGGATCTTCATGATAGCTCTCATATTCCTTGATCTGTTACTTCTGGTAAGACAATCGGGTAGTTTAGGATATAATTTCTACCTAAAGAGTCGAGAAAAGTATCATAATGAAAGTTGTGAACCAATAATATACTGTTATTTACAAGTCTTTACCAAAAACCAAGGAAAAAACTGAAGACAAAGAAGTTTAAGAACTCAAGTAAGTTAGTGATTCGTATGGCCGTCAAGGGGAAGGTAACAGGTCGACTCAACCAAACGCAACAACCTGCTTAATATCAGCAGATCCTCATTAAATTAGATCCTTATGTCATAAAATGATTTCAAGAGATGCTTCTCCTAATCATGTGATGTTTTTAGCAATTTCCATGAAACGTGTACCCCATTACGTCACAAATGGTGAATCTTTACAGATTAGCAAATTGGACCATCAAGATTTTTCGAGTCTTTACAAAATGTGCAATAACTATTGATTCAGGTATCCAAATTAAACAAAACAAAAAATCTTGTAAAAGCCAATGGTCTACTCTATTATAACGTTTGCTCAAACTTTTTGCTCTGTTTTCTCAAAAGAAAAGTTCAAAGTCACCACTCGTTGCGTTTTTATTGGGACACCCTGTAGTTAAATGAGCAGTAGAAGAGTACTTCTATTTCTCAGTATATTTCTAATATCGCTGTGTAGAAAGCATGTCCTACAGTGTATTACCCTAGTTACTTCCGCCTCACTGCGAAAACAAATCGGATGTAAAGAATTCTGTCAAAATATGAACACAATCGAAATGTCCGAACATTATGAAATTATGTTTCGGCAAAAAAGGCGTCAACTTTTATGAATTAATTTGCTGACGGCATTTTTAACTTGTTTATGGAAATGAAATCACTAGTACAGGTTTTAGTATAATCTAGAGACTCTATTCCTCATGTATGCTAAATATTGCGATATTCTAATACGTGTAAAAGGACAAAAATTGTAGTAAACATGACACTCCTCCTCTGTCTCGCTTGTGAAAAAGAACTGTAGCCTTAAATCATTTTAACACAAAGCTGATTTTGAATATGACGAAGGTATGCAGTTATACAAGATGTGGCCGAGATGTGGACCATACACCACACGGGACTCTAATGACAAAACATATACATGTAGTAACTCACAGACATTGGCAGCCAGGGCAACCAGCTGGCGCGAGGTCTCGTGGAGCACAGCTTTCGTCATCAGTGTCTGTTACACTGTCAACACATTCCTGCGTATCTCCATACCAATGACATTCTTGCCATCTTCCTAAACAGGGATTACACCCGTTGTTTCTGAAAGATGTGTTTTGTTTAAATATATTGGTTTGTGACCAATTTAAGTGTTACCTTAAGGACTGATTTCTCCTGTCTGAAGCATCCTTTTTATGTTTGTCAGTGTATATGATTAAAGATTTTTTGTACTTATTTTGATGCGTGTTGTAATCATGGTTGTAATGCGTGTTATAATGTGGGTTGTGATCACCTCTGGCCTTCGGCCTTCCGATCAGATCCCCCACATAATTTTGTTTCATCTTCATTTGTTTTTAATTCTATCTTTTGTTATTCTTGATTTTTTATATGGAAAATAAATAAAATGAATAAGCTTCAGAATCCATCAAATCAGGGACATGGGCACAAAATGGTAGCTTATTAGTCCTCGATTCAGCTTACCTCTGCAGCACCAACCCATATTTATTTTAGATCATTACAGTCAATTGACTTTTTGCTGTTATGTAGTCATTTTTAAAAATCGTTTTGTTATCTTAATGTAGTGACATTTACTTCTCGTTTAAAAATTCAATACAGCTTTCATTTTTTGTTAAACAGTCTTGGAAATAGGGTTCTTTAAAAATAATTTGAACTATTTTTGTCCCATAAATTGACTTTATGACTTTAAAGAACCATAAAAGATTTCATAAAGAACCCATGAAATAAATTCACCTGTACCCCAGGACCTAATGTACAGATCTTCAAAAGTCACTAAAATATTAAAATGGTTCTAGTTACAACCTTATTTATTAAACATGTTAAAGGATTCTTTGCAAATGACTCATCAAGGTTATTTAACATTCAGGGGCGTAACCAGCTCTGACCGTCCGGGGGGGGGGGGGCAAGACTCAAGGGGCTTCCTGGTTTTTATACTGGCATGGAGGCAATGTTGGCGGTTTTTAACGCTTGCGTAGCGCGTGCGCAAAAATATTTGGACAAATTTATTTACTTTAGCTAAAAAACGTCTATTTTTGATGAAATAATGGTTTCTTTTTCCTTTCTTTTTTCCTTTCCCTTTTCTCTTCCTTCCTTTTTTTTTCTTTTCTATTTTCCTTCCCCTTTTCCCTCTTCTTTCCCCTTTCTCTTCTTCATTCTTCTCTCTTTCTCTTCTTCCTTCCTTTCTTCCCTTCCCATTTTTTTGCTCTCCTTCACGATTTTTTGCGTTTGGGGGGGGGGGGCAAGTGGATAACATTAATTGTTCTACAAGACAATATTTTCTTAGATATTTCCTTAGATAATGAGCCTTTATTGGTTCTTTATATAGAGAAACCCATGAAGAATTTACATGACTCTTTCTCCTCAAGCATGACAATGGAAGTTTAAGCCATAAGCCAATCCCCCATCCCAAGGCGAAATATGGAATATTTTCAAACTTGACGGAAAGTACTAAGTAAGGGAAAAAGGTAATGAAATCCGGGGAATGACTCTGTTTAACAAAAGCGAAAATTGATGATATGGGAAGGAAGTAAAACTGAAGATCTCTTTTTATATGGACTTATAATGGACTTTAAAATAAATGAACACCCCACTTGCTTAATATGCCAAATAATCTAGAAAAAAATAAAATAAAATAAAAACAAGTTTTGAATTACGTTATAGAAAGTATGATAGGTTGTTTTACTTACAGGCAGCTGCATTCAGGGCAATCAGTCGGCAAGGGATCTAGGTTTTTAAACCTCATCATTTGTTGGTGTTTTTAAACAGAGGCTGTAAAGGTAAGATTCCTTTTATCCGTTTGCGGTGCGGTTGCGATGCGTATACGGATAAAAGGAATCTGGTCTTAACACTTACAGACATGAACATTCCAAACAACTCTCTGGTGAGTCGTCTCTTGGCGTACAAGGGTCTTTGCTGTCCACTGAAAATGAAAAAAAAGTGAATTCAATAACCCCTACATAATGCACATTTTAAATGAGAACTGAAGTTTATTACGAACGGATCTGTTAGTTAGCACCCCATACCTAAAACATGTTACTTACCAGTTTGAGATTTACACTGCTCCATATCCGAAAACCACGAACATCGTTGTACTCCTTCACATGACTCGCACATATTATTGCTGAAAATGTATAAGATTAGTTATTTTCAGCTATTTTGTGTTCTTCTTTTATTATCTTAAAAACTAGTACACTAGTGACTCACTAATTGGGTGTTTTCACAAAACATTCAAACATACACAGGTTTCAGTTGTATGCAATTTTGAAAGCAAAGCAGTTTGGCACTGTAATTTGGGACCACCGGAACAAAATGCAAACTAAACTAAACTGAAAGTACTCACAGACAAAGGCAGTCGGTACAATCAGATTGGTCAGGAAGCGGGCTAATGGAAGTACAAATACCACCTAAGTGCAATATTTCAAAAAAGTAAAAAATATTATATATTAATGAATTAAGTTATTTGGATTCATTAAGCAACTTACAGCAAAATTCGGAAAGTTTTTGTATCTTGCAATGAAACTTTGAGCTTTGAGAGAACATGCATCAACAGTAAAATCCACATTTATTACTACATCAAATCAAATTAATTTAAGAATATTCAAATGCAATACTTATGTCTGGGTTACCTATGTCAGGTGGAGAACACTTTGGGTCAAGCTCCCAAAAGCAGAGAACAATAACAGTACAGCTGAAAAAATACAAAAATAGATTCATGATTTTGAAAGAAGAGTCAACTACAGCTAATATAAAATAATCAACAGATTATGATATCCTGAAACTTCACTCCACACATGAATTATAAATATCAATCTTCTAATATCTGTAGGACTGCAAGCGTAGGTGAGGAATTTAGGCTAAAAAGCGACAGATATGCCTATTCTTTGTTTAAAAATGTGAAACCCTACCCTTTGATCTTCTAGGGGCTTTATTAGGCAATAACTATACTGATTTTACAATCGTTGTTTGAAAATTTTGAACATAAGGAATCATTTACATAGACTCTCTACCTCATGACAGTTAATATGTATCGTTACTTTTTGCAAATTGCGACCCTTATCTTATTTTGGCACAAAATGTGATCCATGTCTAAGGGTTTCTTTGCAAAAGTACCCATTTGGGCCACACATCCTCGTATTGCTACGTATAACTAACGAACGTCCCTCTCCCTGCTGGATGGAAGCCTTTCTAATGGTCTAGAGATATTATATAGGGTTACGACAAATTTTAGAATTCAGAAGTTATTGGGGATGTAGGCCTAATTGTGGTCCTCATACGTAGAATTGTAATTAGCCTATATTTCAAGGACCTCATATGAGCCCCCTCCCCATTTTTACAGACTCTCCAACCCCAGCAAAGTTTTAGTATTATTTGTTTTTACTTACGCACAAATTAGACATGGTGGCTTTGGTCCTGTATCTCTACCGTCACACGGTAATCCTTCGATAGGAAAATGGGAAATGGATAACGCAACAGAGTTAAAGATTGCTTATTAAAATGTAAAGTTGCAATAGTTTTTTTAACCTAGCATCTTTTGTGCAATATACAATTTGTTCTATTTACAAAATGGTATTATCACTATCGAATTTTACAACTGCATGTCAAAGCGTGCAGGTACATCGCACCGTGTATCGGTTCATTATATTTTACATTACCTCTATTACTAGAAACATAAATCGTATAAAGAGGTTCTCATAATAGTAAGTTAATAACAACACCACAATTACCTTGTACCAAATCGGTGTTTCACCCTTTCCTGCTATCACGTCGTAAATGAATTATCATTTTATTTACAGTTGCATAACCGTAAAGGAATATTGCATATGTACCTCAGTTCAATAAGATAAAATGTCCTTACCTACGTCTGGTACTACAGGGAGGGAGACATCAGGTTTGTCTGGTAGTTCACAAGTGGTATTGAGGGTCCAGATACAGGTTTGGCCATCATCTTCGCACCTGAAACATTTGATAGCGATGGATTATTTTGATGCATTTTGTCACAAATTTAAAATCAAACTCAGTACAAATTGTTATATTTTTGAATGAGTCGAGATACCCACTTTCCAAAAAACAAGGCCTGGTTTTTGATGAATATTCTATGATCAAAATGAAATCATAAGACTTAGAAAAGTAAAGTATTAAATTTCAAAGATGTGTATAAAGAGCCAATCGTAGACGATGTCGAGGATAACTTACCCAAAAAAGAATTAGTGAGATAGCCCAACGATTTTGTTCAGACACATTTCATTTTTTTTTTTTGAAAAAATGTTAGGCCTTCATATTCATAAAAGGGGTAATCAACAAAGACAATTTATATCATTAGATTTTCATAACTTGCTAATAGGTCCTATTGGAGTAAATCGCAATCCCAAGTACTGTTAAATTGGCAAAATTATGCAATAAAAATATTGTTAAATGGATACTCACATACATACAAAACAAGGTAATACTGATGTCTCACCAGGTTGACACAGTCCTTTAAAAAGACAAAATGAATAATTTTAGATTTGCAAAACTGAATGAACACCATAATACAGATTTGACTATATCTCTTCTAGTACATGTAGTAAGTAAAACGGTTTCTTGGATACTTTAATATATAACTTTCCCTGTTCCATGTTTGAATGCGCCACCCTATAGAATCATTAATGGTTTTACTATATAAATCCGGCAACTAAATAGTTACTAAAGCATTCTTTAGCATTACTACACGTCATATTAGGCTGCATGAAAAACACTAATGACTCACCCGGTACTGGAGGCAAACCGGTATCCGGCGAACCCGTGCCCGGCAAACCTGTGTCCGGCAAACCCGTGTCAGGGGGAGCTGTGTCGTCTGGTTGACAATTTGGGTCGGGTTTTTGCCAAGTACATGTTGGTGGTCTGAAACGTCCACCGCCAGTACACCTGTAACAAAACACCGATAGAAAAGCTCTGATGTTTGCAGATTAATCTAGAATTGCACAAACTAAGAAAACATTTCTTGAAAACTAGCCTTCTTCATCATTCGAAAGTAAAAACTGATTTTGAAATTTCTGTGTTGCTGCAATTCAAAAAGATTACGTTTCTCAAGTTGATGAAGATATCAAACAGGCTACCCTTTTGGTAATTAACCAGTTTGGTATTATGATGAATCTTTACATACATAAATAGGGCATATCAAGAATATTTACTTGCCATGACACAGACCGTCGTAAATGCCCTCAAATAATACAACCATACGGTGTGATTTTTTTTAGTTTACAATTGAACTGAACTGTGTTTTTTGCAACGATTGGTTTGCAATGTAAAAAATGTAATTACTCATCTTTTTTTTACTTTTAACAATACAAAAACTTACTCGCAGGTGAAACACTCGAGTGGTGTGACAGTGTCAGTGTCGCACGTGGATCCTTAAAATGAAAAGAAAATGAAAGCAAAACCATTTCAAATGTTAATCACATGTAAATTCTAACATACGTATTATGTAGACAATTATTGCATTTACAAACAAATGATTTGTAAATGCATAAAAATGCATTTTGTAAGCTTCTGTAAATAAAATATTTCGTCAACCCATTACTGATTCTATTAACTGGAGTCATTAAGTTTAGACAATCCTCACTTGAGAGTTTGCAATCCGTAACAATCTTTTTTTGTTTACAAGAGCGAAAGCAAAAGCAAAAAACCATGACTACTTTGCTTTTGTAAACTCAACCAGCAGTTGTCTGCCGGTTCTGGACGGTTCTAGGCGGTTGGCTATTGTTTATTCCGGTTGAACCGCCCAGAACCGGTAGGCAACCGGTTGAGTTTTGAAGCCGCCCCTAATATTTATAAACACGGGTAAGGAGCTAGTCTACAGATATGCATGAGGGAACAACAAATAATTGCTGCACATTTCAATTGCCCTACTTTCTTTGGCGTAAAATTTGAAGCATGTGCCCTAAATAAAACCTTCTGCGCACGCATAGTGCTGGGAAAGGAACAATGGATATGACCGCGCGCACTGCCGGGCATGACGTCCTATGTCAACTCGTCTATGGCCTATCCTATACTTTGATTGACATGTCTCTTTTGTGCGGTAAGATTAATATGATACTTTTTTGTCATTATAGTTTTGTAAACTATTGTAAACTAAATCCTTTGTCTATTGATGGTATTATTTACGAAGCATTTGAACAGACCTAATGTGTCTTTTCTCATTTTTAAAAAATCTACTGTAGTAAGATCACGTTCAATATCTTTTAATATATTGCACAAAATATGGGTTTCAGTATTGTTAGAATTTTTTTAAGATAAACCTATAAAATAAATGAGAGAGAAGGTGTGAAATGATTAAAAATGTTTACCTTTACCCAATAACTACACACAACCAGACACACAACCAGACTTGTACGCAGCATTTCAAATTAATAAATGCAAATTAGCAGAGGATCTTTATTACGTGATATCAAACTGTTCATGTGCAATAGTGTACAGTGGTAAAAATGCATGAAAGCCTATCTCATCCCATAATCATGTGTTGGCATCCTTCACTTATGCCTTGAAACGATGAAATTCCATCCATTCGTTTCTTATACACTTCTTGTTTCCTATTAGTTTTGTCGTTGCCAATATGCATCGAAATATTTGGCAGCAAAAGAACGTACACAACAAAGTCATGACATTACGCATCCCCGTCAACAGAGGCCTTTGGACTGAAGGCAACACTATGATATGATAATTATATGTACTTCTGTCTGCACAAGTGCATATTAGTCAAATGCACTGGTAATGAGACAACGATGACGATTACAAATAATGCCATATACCACATGACCACAGCCAATCATGCTGTCACAGGCATCCACACTCCACTGACAAAGCAAGCTGCGCAGTTTGACATATATGTATCAATTAGGCATAGTTGATCAGGCAGAAATAAGATAAAACTAATTGACCTATTAAAGTTGCATTACCTATTTCCGGGGGACAGGCGGGATTCGTTGTGTCTCTTTCAAAGTTACACCTTACTCTTCCGAACAATCCAGTAACGCATCTACAAAAACGGGAAAATAGAACGTCTTAACTCTCTTATTTTCTAACTGTAAATGGGATGAGGTTGCTCCTGTGCATGGTTCCTGTGGTTTGTACATTATTAAAAACACCGCAGAGTGGAAAATAGTTTCGCTTAAGTTTAAACTTTCGGATTTTATGGGGGGTCCTAGAAAGCAGCGAAATGATGGGATGACTCGAGTATTTCATGCAAGTTACAGCTTTGCATAACATGATAACCATGATATCGGATTAAGCAAAATCTTCTCAACTGGTCGATTAGGTCAGGGGATATCTTTCGAGTGACGTGACTTCAATGTCTTTATTTGGTAAAACTCCGACCCTGCGTTCAGCTGATACTTACTATTGCCATGATTGCAGTCAACATATCAAATTTGCAATTGGTCAGTGGTAACCAGTGACCACCCGTTTCTGAGATAAACGCAAGAGCGCAAACCGGGAGCGCAAATTGGCGTAAAACAATACAATGACAAATGGGAGGTTGGAAAACATTTCGTCAGTTAATTGGTTAAATTCAGGGAAATGAAAGGCTGGTGACAGGTTGATCTTATGGTGTCGGTAGAGTTATACTTACATACAGATTTCACATGCGTCTGTTGCTGAAGTATCTCCTTCTTGACATGTCCCTGGTGTAGAAATGAATAATTAGAACAAGATAAATCTGATGTATTATTGATCCATACAAGAAAAGAGACACAAAAAACCCTCATAATTAGAGAGAAACCGAGTTCAATCGCCCATTATTAAACCAAGTCGCCAATTGTATAAAAATTATATGGAAAAAATTGTATGATTATGAATTGATGAGTTTCGACAATTCACGTGAATAGCTGTAACAGTGATTACCTACGGGCCACCCGTCCAAACTATACAACAATTGCAATTAGACAATACACTTATTTATAACAGTGCTGGGTGTTTGTCATTTTGAGCAACCGATGTAAGGTTCATTCAAAGTCAAGCTACGAATTCTCTACGGTTCAATATTCAAGAAACGCTGATATCTCTATTCCTTGACTATTCTGCCCTCCCATGGCAAAAGGAACCAAGTGACAAATTGATTATCTTAAGTTATTGATCAAAACCTGTTTGAAGCTACCATTGACTTGTACAAAATTCTAAATTTTCAAGGTGGTTTTTTTGTGGTTCTGTGTAAGCCTACTTCTTTATGAGTTTATTGGTTTGATATGGTCACCCTCAACCATTTCAAACCAATAACTCAATTTCTCAAAAAAAAATAACTTGGTTCCTTTTGCCATGGGATGTAAATTTGGCAGGTACACAATAGATTGTAGGCAAAATAACCAAACATTTGACAATGTAAACAAAAATCCAGGGTGTTGGTTCAAATTGTAAATAGTATGGGCCTGCAATCTGGATTTCTGTGTATACTGTCCAATATATTATTATTTGGCCAATAGTTGCAAAATGAAGTTAGCCGCTGTTCATGATTCTGTTATTTGGTACTTGCGAATCAAGAACCATTAATCTATACACCTCGCTCTTTGCACCTCGCTATTAACCCCTTCCCAAATTTTGTTTTCAACCGGCTATGTCATAACAAATAAGTAATAAAAGCATAGTTTCGAAACAAAAGGCTTACCATCGCCACCCGGTGCGGGAGGGGCTTCGGGTTCCTGCGCAAATACACCTATATCAAAACAAATTGAACATAATTATTATTTCAATTTAATAAGATAATACAGCAGTTTTCAGTTATCGCTTTAAAGAAGATGTTTTGCATTCAAAAATATTTTATACTCACCTAAATTGTAAAGAGCCAAGCAAAGCAGGATTAAGTGTTTGCTTCTCATGTTAGTGTTTCTCGCACAGGTTGCAACAGTGCAGCGCTCTGAGCTCTGTAAGATTCAAACATGGTCTGAAATTAACGACACCTTAGAAAATCAGTTGTAGCCATGTTAATTAGAACATTTGTGAGATTGTAAGAAATACGGTAGATTAAACAAAGTATTCTAGCCTGGATTCAATTCAAAGCGCTGTACGATTTAAGAGCTTTCTGAAATCAACAACCTTGGTAAAATCAGCTGGAGCCATATTTACTAGAACATTTGTAAGATAATGATTAGATTTAGATCAAAGTATTCTATTGGCTAGAATACTTTGTTTAGATTTAGAATTAATGACCTATAAAGCGCGGTCTTTATTGACAACTACCACACATGAAGTATATAGTCATGTGTTCCCGAATGTATTAGAGAACAATACGGTATTTTCTTTACATGTGCATTATTATGATTATAATAGTATGAATTGAGAGGTAATTTAGCTGCCAACATATTGTCCTGCAACAATTGAGCCAATATCCCCTTAAAACTTTCAAATAAAGAAGAAAGCATTAGTTACGTACATGTACACATATTAATGCATAAAACTTCAGAAAAAGAATAATGAATCCTTACTTGACATATTGAAAGAAAGGGAAGTACACTTTGAATATTCTTCAAAGGGCATTTGATACTATTGATCAAGGTATTTATTTGTGTAAATTAGAAGGTTAAGGCTTTAGATACATAACACTGATTGGCTAAAAAGCTATCTTAAATGTAGGAAGAAATTTGTTCGCTACCAAATCCCGGGGGGGCTACTCAGATATGGTTTGGGTAGGGACGTTCCTCTGGGAAATTTTGAAAGTCACCCATCCAAATACCAATTTTTAAGAAAAATTGACCCATCCATATACCAAATCTTTAAAATTTTCCCAAAATTTTGACCCAAAT
>JXSR01S001803.1:61955-75770 GCA_000969725.1 Ophiothrix spiculata
CCGTCACAGCCACTTAAAATTTATTCGTATGGGTGTGTATGGGGCCCTCAGTTTAGGCCTGGCCCAGGGCCCTTGGAAAGGTAAATCCGGTACTGAATATGGACCCAACTTGCACCTTGGAAAGTCCTTGACAAGGAGTGTCCTGGTTGGAAGGTCGTTTAGTGTCAAAAGTTATTTGACAATATCATTGTTTTAAGTCGTTATTGTTTATGTTTTGGTCAAAGTGTTTCAATTTACTCAAGTTGGGTTTCAGACAGGGATCCAGATTGTGAAACGTAACAACTAAACAAGATGGTTAGCGAACCAGTAATCTTCTATCTCAAATATTGAGATTTTTAAATACTAGTACCAAGAATACTATAGGACCTGACCAAGCGCATTGATTTTATCAATAATTGCACAATAATGGGGAATTTCCCAACACACTTATTGCACCTGGTGTGACGTCAGCTTTGTTGTACATAAATTCCATTATCTATTGTTGTGCTCGTGCAAACTCGACTTGACCTTCGCCGGTACATGTATTTTTTGTGCATCGTTTCCGTTTGGCATATCATATCCAAGATAGCTAGGCGATAATAAAATAACCAAGTTTTTGATATTATGATCGACTAAATCTCTTAAACTTAAAAGCCATAATCATGGATCCAAACTTGAAATCCAGCTTGACATGTCCGATATGCCTGGATTTCTACACAGATCCTGTGACTTTGTCTTGCATGCACAGTTTTTGTAGGGAGTGCCTTATGCAGAATTTCATCAGCAGAGTTCCTTCATCCACCAAAGATACTACGACTGTGGATACGCCATGTCCAAATTGTAAGCAAAGCATCTCATTAAGTAGAAGTGGCATCCGTAGTATGCAGCGGAATTTTCACTTGGATGGTATTGTTGAAGCCTTTAAGAATACCACAGATCATAATCAGGGAGCTTCGGCAACAGTCGATGGACCAGTCTGTGAGATATGCAATGACAAGGAAAGTCGGGCAGCAACTAAAAAATGTTTGAAATGCGAGGTATCTTACTGTTCTGAATGCTTTAACGTCTATCATCCATCTGGCATTAAATCATTTGCCAACCATAATGTGATAGAAATCAAGAGTGGTTCAAGGAATAAACCAACGCCGCCACCTAGAAAAATGCGTCCAGCTAACACCACGCGAATTGAACCAATTAAGGTAGGCTATGTGATTTATGTCATTAAAGTAACTTTTAAATGGTTATACCGCATTGTCCAAGGCTTGTCACTAATCCATCTGGACCTCCACTCTTCAGTCTATCAATCACCGGACACACATTGGGACATTATCTGCAATTCCGCCAACATCATTGCAGGATCATCTAAGCCTTCCGGCATCGAGGCTTTCTTCCCTAGTCATGCTAGTGTTGTTTCCTTGCGGAACCAGCTTTCAGTCAACGTAGTATAGTGTCTGTCAGCTGAGTCTTTTGAGCAGTTCAAGCACCAACTCATCAGGCGTCCTCTGACTTTATCATGTTTATGGATTTTTATTAGATTTGTTTACTCACACCATTATTCTGCACATTCAATTTCTCACCTGTTTTTTTCTCTCTTTCTGCATGTTCTGTAGGCACAATTGCGTAAAGAATTGACGGAGATGCATGAAGGAACAGATAGAATTAAGAAGTTAATTGGTAGTCTTAAGCAAGATAAGGTGCGACTTGAGGTAAGTTGCATATACATATAGAGGAAGCGTGGCCGAGCAGTTAGAGTACGGGTCTCGTAATACAGAGATTGTGGGTTCGAGCCCCGGGCCGGGCGGTTTTCGTCTCCTTGTTTCCTTGAGCAAGAAACTTTACTCTACTTGCTCCGTGATCGGACAGTCACGTAAAGCCGTGGGTCCCCTGTACGAATAGACTCCTACATGGGGTATGCATGTTATGCAAGTACTTGTATCCTTGATTGATTGATTGATTGATTGATTGATTGATTAATAGAACAAATAAACCATCACGAAATTATGACACTATTAAGAGTACCGTATAAAAATATGAATCTGCACCGTGCAATTTTGATACGGTATCAGAACAATTGTACGATAAAGAATAGTAAAGCCAACTAAAGGTATTAATATCATGAAAATATTCACGACAAACACATTTGATGTCTTTGAACATTAAACTGGTACCAGAAATAGTACCAGTGTGATTTTATAAATATTCTTATTTTCCTTATGACAGAGAACAACCGATGATTTGAAGAACGATATTACAAATGAATGTCGAAAATTGCGAGATTTCATTACCAAGACTGAAAATGAACAAAGAGCATCTGTAATGGACGAATCAAAAGGAAAACAGTCATCTATTGCTGATCAGCTTCAAGAACATCAGGAGCATCTGCGTCAACATGAAGATATTGCTGATGCCATAGGAGCCTTGCTGAAAGAGCCAGATGATGAACTATTTTTGCGGGTAACAGAACCAATTGACCATAATACTAATTCTGCGAAATTTCGTTAATGATACAAATTCTAAAGAAGTAAATACCATCGAATTGCACCGGTTGTAGCTTATTGTTATAGAGTAATTCTTATTTACCATGTTTACGTGTGCCAATGATAAAGTTGCAGGTTTTAGTTCACCATATACAATAACCATGATTGTTAGTTAACACTCCATTTTAATTGTGCTTTTACAGAATTCGAGTTCGGTAGAACAGAGGTAGGTACAACAAAGCACTTCTATTTCTATACCCTACATGGAATTGCCGTACATCAGGACGGCCACAATATTAATGCATTAAACTCCTGAACTCATCCACTGTTCCTGGATGCTCTGATACATCTGTTAAAAGTATCATTTTATCGTAATGCAAAATAATTCCCCAATATTACTTTTGTATTTGCTGAGCATTACGAGTACACATGATGGGGGGACGGGTTGGCGCAGCGTTTCTGACCTCGCCTTCACCGCTGCGGCCCGGGTTCGATTCCCAGTCGGACCTAGGTTGTACGTGAATTTGGTTGTCGATCCATACTCGTCCTCGCAGGTTTTCTCCGAGCACTTCGGTTTCCTCCTGCATCTAAAATCGAAAATTCATTCCATTATTCTGTCTTTCACACCCCCGGGAGGGGGTACTTAGTACAAAAGTGGTTATGGGGACGTGCCGCAAATTCGGGTAGCAAAATCAGGCTCTCTGGTATTTCAATCGGTCCTTTTTCTTCCCAAAATGTGGTATTTTGATGGGTCACTTTTCAACATTTTCCAAAATTTTCGCCAAATGGCGCAAATTTGGACATTTCTTCAGAAAACTTTAGACATTTTGTGCCAAAATAGCGCAAATTTGGGCGAAAAAAATGCAATTTTTGATCAAACTTGACTCAAAATTTGGAAGATTTGGTATATGGATGGGTCCCTTTTTCTTGAAAATTGGTATTTGGATGGGTGGCTTTTCAAATTTCCCTGCGGCACGTCCCAACCCAAACCAAACTTGAGTACCCCCCCGCCCAGGGTTCACACCACGGAGCCTGGCTTACAGCTGAATGTTATAAATAAATCAATAAATTAATCAATTAATCTACTTCTTAATTCCGATTCTAGTAACATAGAGAAATTTTGCGCCATTTTTGTCACCCTTTTATATGTTAATTGTGCTTAGGGTTCAAAACCTCAAACGGAATAAACCTGTGCCAAAAAGTGAAGTTACTGATACTGATTTAAAGCAGAGTATCCGGATGTTTAAACTCTTCAAACAACAAGCGCAAAAAATGATATACGGAGACGATGATATTGATATCGCTAAAACTGGTAGGTTTAAAACTTAAGACTATGGTCGCAATAACTCGTACGAACAGTTACGAGCAGTGTTTAGTCTGTTTAAAAGGAACACGAGCAGCGAGGCATCGCGTGGTCCTATTAGATGGACTAAACACTGTTCGTAACTGTTCGTATGACTCGTATTGTGACCAAAGTCTAAGATAATCAGGCATTTCACATGTGCAAATTTTTGTTAAAAAAGATATTTTTACTCTTTCTATATGCATGTTTTTATACTTTTGACAAAAACTCGTTTATATAGTTAAGCTGTTTCGGACCAAGTGTACTTTAGGTCCCATCCATAATTTTAGGGTTAGGGTTTAGGGTTAGTGTTAGGGTTAGGTTTAATTTAGGGTTAGGGTTAGGGTAAGGGTTAGGGTGTAGGATTAGGGTTAGGGTTAGTTTTAGGGTTAGGGTTTAGGGTTAGGGTTAGGGTATAGTTTTTGATGGGACCTAAAGTATACCTTTTCCGCTGTTTCTAGCAACCACGTACTTATTCTTGTTAATCTTAATTATGTGAGCTTTTAATCTCGTCACTTTATTTATCTATCATAATAACACTGAACGGTAACCTACCCCCCCCCCCACCCCCGGACCTGGATTGTCAGACATTATTGGCAGAACTCATCATGGGTGTATTTTTCCTCATGAAATAAATGTTCATTTAGGATACTTTCCACGCAATAGAGTAAAGACATATACTGATTTATCGCAAATTTTAACCAGGTAACAGCATATGATCGATCAAGGACAAATCAGAAATCTTACCAGTCATGGGACATCACTGTTTAGCTATCTATTTTGGCGGCCATGTTGATAAAAATTGAATTTTGAACGATGATCCTTATTTCAATCTCTTGAAGTTGGGTATATGTTACTGCATGGTTCAAGTTTTAAATCTGTATCTAATTTGCCCATTTGTTTGCGGATCTGCTTTACCATCCACATGTTGGCATTCCACAAAGTGGACAAACAAAATGTAAATGTTTGCTGTTCAAAAATTGACATTTTAGTAGTAGATTAGACTTAAAAGAAATAGCCCACTTCCGGGTCAAAGGTTAGAAGTGAATAGCCACAAGTGATTCAGCTTCATTCAATAAAAAAGAAATTAAGATTAGGAGTGTGCCGCATGGCTTTCTGTCTAGACATTCAAGGTCAAACGATGCAATCATAAGAAGAAAAATATAAAAAGAAGTGTAGATCTTTTTCACGTTTCCTTGGTACCTGAACCACCTGGAAAACGCTAAACGTCACAGAAATTCAATCAAATCTGGCGTGAAACTCATCGATCGGACAGACAAACATTCGATCAAGAAATGTAGCTTAACATAGGCATATATATTCGAAGAGTTGTTTCACTATTCCAGAGATGTTAAGGAGATAACGAGTTAGAAAATACTGCCGACGAAAACTGATTTTGGGCCTTTCGGACCACCATATATGAATTAATAAAATGCAAGGATTACCAATCGCCGCGGTATGCATTTATCATGTTTATACGGTAAACAAACGTGTTACTGGTTCATTACGGTGTTTGGTGGCGAGTTGTGTTGCATGGACAAATGTTACTTATCTAATGGGGAGCAGTACTGACATGACTGATGGCGAGAAATACATCCATAGCAATAAGGCCTGCATGACATTATTTTATCATCCTAGAGGGGACTTATCTTTTAGTGGCCATTCAAATACTAGCGTAAGACACTTTATGATAGTAGGTGGATGAACCTAATTCCCCCGGGGGGGGTACTCAACTTTGGTTTTGGTAGGGATGTGCGGCCCCAATTTCTGAAACCCTAGTCTAGGGAACGGAAGATTGACTCTGAAAAGGGGGTCTAGAGAACTGAAGGGACCAAAAAATGACCCTTCAGAACCGAAATTTTGCTTGAAATGGGGGTCTTGGGAACTAAATTTCGAAAAATAAAGGCTAGGGAAGTGAACATTTTTGAAAATAAGGCTTGTGATCTAAAAGGTTGTGCTTGAAATGGGGGTCTAGGGAGTGGCAGCTAGACAAGGTGTGGAAAGGGGGTCTTGAGGGCGGCACATACCCGTATCACCTTTCTATGTCAGTGCCCCCCCGGGCTAATTCCTACATTGTACTTTCACCATGTTTTATTTCTTAACCTTGTAGAACCGTCACCGTCCCAACCACGTTCTCCTCCTCTTCCGATTGTACCACCACCACCACGACCCTTACTGAATTCAGATATGTGTGTCTGTCGTCAGGATAGCATATCTATTTGCATAGCTCCTCCCGTGTACTTTGGAGATGTAGCTGATATATCGAAGCTGGATCAATACGCATTCAAGTACAAATCGCCAAGTGACATTGACTGGAATGAAGTTGTAGTACCATCTACTAAGGTATCTGTTATTTGTTTACAATAATCTTAATAAAAAGTTTTTTGGCACGTAGAAATGGGGCTAGAATTGCTAATCTTATTATGACATAGCCAGTTAATTCCTTTCATTTGACTTTTCTTATAGATTGAAACTGACGGTTGTGTAAAGTTTGACTCCTTGACTCCTTCGTCGCAGTACAATTTTAGTTTCAGAGCACACAATTCTTGTGGTTGGTCACCATGGAGTAAAATCATATTAGTTAAAACTACTGATAGGATGCCAGTACGACTTCCGCCACCGCCGCCACGACCTCCAAAACAACAACAACTACCAGAGAAAAGTGAGTGGCACAAGTATATATAAACACGAAATATATCAACATTTTCATGAAAGACTTCCAAACAATCGTTACAATTTAAATGCAACCGAATGTTATATAAATAAATAACTTTTTACACCTTTTTTTTTGTAAATTAACGCCAAGCAGTAGCATCTAAGATCGATATGCTCCATGTAAGAAGATTAAGTACCATATTGTTTTTGTTCTTGTTGTTGTGTTGTTGTTGTTGTTTCATTATTTTGTTTTTGTTTTTGTTCCATTTGTTTTGTTTCTTATCTATAGATCAATTACTCTTTTGCCTGTATTTTCAATATTGCTGTTAACGTAAGAGAGAACGACATTTGTATTCACGCCCGTTTTCTCCTCGTTTTATCCTTTGCTACTCACAATTTAATAGCACCCGCTCCACAGATAGATCTTTCAAACACAGATGTTGGTGCCGAGATAGTTATTCTCAAGTGGCAGGTTGACAATATGACCAGTGACGCCTATATTGTTGCATATTGCAAGGAAGATGCTGCACGTGAAGACTGGGTGTACACTGTTTCTCAGGTGAGCAGAAATTGTTTATATTGTTAGGTACTTCAGGCAGGACATAGAAGACTACATTGGGGCTCTCCACACGGGCAAATCAATCTGTACTTCGCACATCCAGATGCATCTAGATTAAACTGGACTTCAGCAAACGTCAATACGCGCAACGATAGTAAATTGACGCGCGTGTGAACACGCTCTACACTTTAGAAATGTACATTCATCTAGATGCATCTAGATTTGATGCTCCCGTGTGGATCTAGATGCATCTAGATGAATGTACATTTCCGAAGTGCAGATTGTGTTCACACGCGCGTCAATCTGACTTCACCAACGTTGTGCGTATTGACATTTGCTGAAGTCCAGTTTAATCTAGATGCATCTGGATGTGCGAAGGACAGATTGAGTTGACCGTGTGGAGAGCCCCATTCTTGGCATATAGGCAGATCTATACTGTGCGTGAAGTCCGGATGTACATTGTTTGGTAATACTGTTGCACACCTTGCATATGAAAGGCAGATACTGCACAAGAAGAATGCATGTACATTGATTCTTTGAAGAGTTGAGTTGCTCGAAATGTTACCTATAATGGCAAGGCACATACTGCAATTGAAGGCTTGGCGTAAATTGAGTCTCAGTTATACGTTCAATACACTGAAAACATTATGTCGTAAGTTCTACTAAACATAAGTTAGTAAAAACGATGTCTCGTTCTACTAATCAATGATTTGTACGTCATGACAAACGATGCTATATATTGGTATAGGCATGCTGAACTAACGTACTTTACCAAATGATTAGTACGGCATGGACTTAACGAATTTCAAACCTGCCATACTAACCTATAGGATCGTAAAAACGATGTCTCATCCTACTAATATTGGTTAGTTGGACAGGCTCAACAAAGTTCAGAACTCGTTTGACTGGCAGAACGAAACAGTTTTACCAATGTGATGTACGATGTTTGGGGCACGATCAGACAACAGGAAACTGAAATAATGGCAAGCGCAAACGTACAGGCAATGTTTCAAGTTATATCTGTTTCAAATTGAGCACTGGACAGTGCCATTGCTGTGATCGCAAAACCGTGATCGCATAAGATGTCATTCACGAACACACTGAATGTAAGCTTATAACATGATTGAGCTTCTCTCGAAGATTGCAGAGAGACTGCATTTGCACCACAGTCTACGGGTGACGAGAGAAGCTTAAGCTGGCACACAATGCACCCATGAATGACACTTCATGCGATCACGATTCTACACAACAACAGCAACATCCAGTGCTCACTCCAAAACATAAATTATTTGAAATATTACCTGCCATTTCCACTATTTCCAACTCCTATCTCCAACCCGCCACGACAGTTCTCGTGTGCTGAAAAATGTGTCGTCGTGGATAGCAACAGCGTGGATTTTAAACATCGTAAAACCAAATGGTAAAACGAGTTCGTAAATGCCCCGATGACACCGTTTACGAGTTATCGAAGCTGTACTAGATGTTGCATTGTCGTAGAACTTCCAAATCTAACAACACACCACAACTATTATACCTGTAATACGAGTCTTGCATACGTCCGCTTTGGTACATAAATCGTAAAACCGTAGTAAAAACTGATAGCACGGGCTGAACAAGTGTATTTTACCAATTTAAATTAGTAAAGCACGCCGAATTCAGTGTATTCGGTACAAAAATTCCACAATATTATACATTTTAGGTGACTCCTAACTTTGCTATTATATACATCTCGGTATTGTACATAAAATGACGTTTTTATCCATCACCCATTTTCAGAGTCGTGATTTATCTCTCGTTGTCCCTGGGTTAACATCAGGCTCGGTGTATCAATTCATGGTGAGCTCTTGCAGTAAAAATGGCTTCTCTAACTGGAGCGAAAAGGTCAAAATCAAGCTTGGAGAACAGATGGATCAGAAAAAACCGCCTGCTGTATCACGCAGTCGAATGCTATCAGTTAAAGGTAAGTGCAATACGTGTCTGAATTTCAACAGGTGGCTTCTAAAGTTTGTCCAAACAAAACGCAACGAGCGAATAAAGAATATTAAAAATAGTGGCGAAGTCTCAAAAGGGTAGTTATTACTCTACAACACGGTTTTTGTCCTATCTGATATACTCTCTCCATTTCTAAGATATGAAGAATAGAAGAAGATTTTCATTATATCGGATCCTTATGTCTGGATGACGGATGCTACTCCTATATCGTGTGATGTTTTTAGCCATTTCGATTCAACATAATCTGTTACATCACCAATGGTATTATTTAAAGATTGATAAATCAGACCACAAAAAATTCGAGGGTCTTTTACAAAATGTGCCATAACTTTCGAATTAAGAGATTCAAATTACACTAAACAAAAATCCTGTAAAAACCAATAAGTACTCATATCATCTAAATTTTATTATAAAGACTCCCAAAAAAGTATCGCCTCGTCTCGAAAAAGAAAAAATGACTCGTGCGCCAATACGGTACTCGCAAACGTAATTTGAAGATATTGTGAACAAGCGCTGGAATTTCAGCTTTCATTTGACACCCTATTTCTGATAATTGACTTGAGAAACATTGAAGTTATGAACATTTAAAACCCTCAAGGTCAATTTTAAAAGTTGCTAATTTCAGTTTTTGCACTGTACAAACCGGGAAAGGTTAAATGTAAGAAGTGACGGATCAAGATGAGGTGAGTTTGGTCACTGAAGCTCGCGATTTTTTCCGAACCATATGTCATTGGATTCTAACCATAATCCATCAAGATATTGTTTTTGTATACATCTTATTAATGATGAGAAACAATATAAAACTTTAGATTCAACTGGTAGGCATTACTAGCCTAAAAAACCCATCGCGCACCGTTATTCGTCCTCTGTGTGGTCTGGTACCTGCGTCATGTCTTTAATGCCAGTAATGACTACCAATTAAATGTTTCTCTCGTTTTATGTCGTTTTTCATTATTTATAACAATGAATTAATGAAAAAATTCACGTCTTGATGGATTTGCTTAGATACCAATGACCGCGTGTTCCAGTGACTAAACTCACCTCATTATCATCCTTACTCTTGCTCTGTTGGTTTGCACAGTGCGAAAAATGAAATTAGCAACTTTTAAAAATCGACCTTGAGGGTTTTAAAAGTTCATAACTTCAATGTTTCTCAGCTAATTCTCAAAAATAAGGTGTCAAATGAAAGCTGAAATTTCAGCGCTTGTACATAAATTCTTTAAATTACGTTTGCGAGTACCGTATTGGCGCATGAGCCATTTATTCGAGGCGAGGCGATACTTTTTTGGGAGTCTTTATTATTATAAAGTTTGCATATTAAAATGTTGTCCTCTTTTTTCGGATGAAAAGTTCAAAGTTCGTTTTAATTGGAACACAATGTATATTAGGCATGATTGATTGTTGAGTGTAAAGTTGACAAAATGGGGCAATAGGTGATAAAATATGTTTTAACTTTCAGCATTCCACAATTAATTGAGAGATGAATGTTACAAAATATATGGGATCTATGAGTGAGAGACTTGTGCACTTGTGAATCTGAAAAGTGCATCGAACGGTGTGGGGATTCTTTGATAGCTTAGGGTCATTGTCGTACGGTATTGCACTTGGGTAGCTAAACTTCTCCCCGGCCCCCGTGGATAAGATTGACAGTATATAATGTTATATAGGTGCGATGAAACTTTTTCAATGTTACAGCAACCAGCTTCCGTCTGGAGAGTCAAACTGCACACCCGTGCCTGGTTATCACGGACTTGAGTATGACGAGTATTATCCACCCATCGAATTCATGTCCTTCAGTAGCAGATTTCTTCACGGACAATTGTTATAGCGTCTTTGGTGATTCAACATTCACCAGCGGAGCGTATTACTGGGAAGTCATCATACATGGGCAAGGGAGTAAGGTAAACTTGGATCTTTACATGGAATGTTTGCTACATAAATTTAATATTCCCCGCTAATGATTATAGATTTTAGCAATATTTTACTGAAGGAAGTCACGGAATCGGCACGGAATCTTCTATTTGATAAGTTGTGCTTCTTCAGGCGATGGCGGACAGGCCATTACCACTGCCAATATTCACGAGACACCGGCAATACCAGCCTGTCCATATGAATATTAACGAACCCGTATTCTCCCATATTTGGTCATAAATAACAACACGTGACCAGAAAAAACACACCTAAAAACCCTCGATCAGTAATAGGATACGAATACAATTTGCAAAATTCATATCTTCGTCGTCACTTCTAGATATGACGGCTCCTTTTGATACTATCGACCACTCTTTTGTATCTGAAGAAGACCGATTTTTTGGCATCTTGAATGATTTTAACATACATGAACAGTAAACACTCCATCTCATTTTTGATCCACTACTGGTCATGTGGTTTTCACAAGGATCCATTGATTGGCCGAATCTTTGCAAGCTACACCAACCTGTGGAAGATATTATTCATGCTCAAGCACCTTTCTGTGTTACCTAGATACTATCGATATATCATACTTTAATCACTGTTTACTAATGTATATCTTTGATGTTTATGTGTAGGTTGAAAGTATAAGAGAATTGAAAAGATACTGCTAGCCTACATAAATTAATATTCAATACATAGTACTGTCAATTAATCACATCATTTGTTTTGCAGGTTAGGATAGGCGTCGCCGCTCCAAATGTCAACGTGTCCAATCCTCTCGGAACATATGCTGATTCTTTGGTGTTAATTATGGATGCCAGAGCTGAACCAATTCGCCAGGGTAGCTACGTAATGTACGGCAACCACAAGTACAAATCAAACGGGAATTGGATATCATTTACACAATACATTGGAGTCCTCCTGGATTATAATCAGAGGGAGATCTGCTTCATAGAGTATGATGGTCTGCCTACCCACGGCATCACACAGAAGGCTCTTCATTCTCATACTTTTCAGTTCAATCCCCCGGATCAGCTGAAGCCTGTGTTTGCTATTGATGATAAAACGGATGAGTTGAAGCTGCAAGTGGTGACTGGAAAGAAACCACCTTCATCATAGATTACACAATAATAATGGAAAACACAAGGCTGACTCTGGCTTGAAAATAAGTATTCACATATTTGGATCTACAATGAACAAGATATCATAATATACAACAAAATGGAACATTTCATTTTTCATCGAATAAAAATATTCTTTCCATTGCACGAATTAAACATTTATTATTTGTTTTATAAAACTCACATAAAGATTGTGTGTGACTTGCAGCATTTCATTTCTAACGTCTACATTTTGATAAAGACATTAGTCTTTTTGTACTTCAACGCAATCAAATGAACTTCACCATCGTCAATTGAGACACTTTCAAAATAAGTTTTTCGATGTTTGTTTTGTAAAAAAAAAAGCAACAATCATAGAGAACCGAGCTGATTGAGAACACTGGTCTCAAAAACAGCTTATCAAAATGATTGCGATGTTTGGACATATAGGCAACTTATGATGCATTGAGCGACATAACAAATGGAGTGCAGGTTTTTTTTCTATTGCACTGGTCATGTGCGATGGGAAATAAAAAAATGCATTTTTGCCGATGATAAAAAAAAATGATAAACGCCTCTCAATTAACATGATTAAGAAGTAGAATTGAAGTCTCCACAAATAAATGAATGTTTATTTTCTTTGGTGATGTAGTTTATGTATCGTCACCATAATTTTATCCTGAGATTTAAAGATACTAAACAAAAATAATTGCACATCATGCAAAATAAATGATGCTACATTCGATGATAAATGTAAATGGCCTTATACTAAAAATTACCTATTTTCCTTGTGTTCAAATCAAGAATGCTCGGTGACTGTTAGTCAAAGTAGTGTTTTATGCATTGATGCATTTACTCCTTCAATCAAACATTTTAAAGAGTCACACAGTTATTTTATGAATAATTTGCATTTGATTCATGAGAATTAAGTACAAAATAAAAATATCTGATCATATCTGAGATTCCTGGTGGGAAATTCACAATTGACGGAAAATTCCCGTAAAAACGCAATGACGTCAAACTTTACCAAACAAAGTAAAAACGCAGTATGTGCATTTATAAAGCATCTTCAATTCATCCCCACGCATAAATGTTGTATGGTGTATGCACACATGCATTGATGTAGTAGATACCGTTTCTAAAAAGTGAGTTCTTAAAATTTGAATTTGATGCTTTAAATGGATTCCTGGTAAAATTTCTTTTCTAAAAAAGTATACATTTATGTAGTTTACTTTGTTAGTTTTCAAGTTATGATAAAAACAATTTTTAGGGATTGTGAGGCTCCGACCTCCCCTAACAAAGTAAACTTCATAAATAGGCCTATGTACGTTTTTAGAAAGGAAATTTTACAAGGAATCCATTTAAAGCATCAAATTCAAATTTTAAGAACTCACTTTTTAGAAACTGACCAAAAACGAGTTATTTTGCCAAACATTTTGAACAACCCTAGAAAAAGTATTATTTGGCAAAAATCTTTCAAAATAGGTAAAAATCATCTAAATCTAGTCGGGAATGTTTTTTCAAATTTTTGATTAACTTCTTAGTTTTCACAAAAATTGCCAAAAAATGCCCCAAAATCATGATTTTTAAAAAAAATAAATTGTTGGTCCATTCTATTTAAAACTAGGGGATAAACAAAAAATTGAGAAAACATTCCCTACACTCTTAGAAAGAAAGTATCAAATATGAGACAAAAAGGATAAATTTTGATCCTTTTTAGGTATCAAATATGAGCTTACCCTTTAAGGATCAAAATGATCCCAAAATAAGGATCACAATTTTTGATCCGAAAAAAGG
>JXSR01S001803.1:103057-134645 GCA_000969725.1 Ophiothrix spiculata
GTTGCCGGAATACGGTGATAAGTGATTCTTACATTGGCATGATATATTTATATTCATATTACGCTGGTGTCCAATGTCTTATCCAAAATAAGATGCTGGTAATGGCTTATCAATATACTGGATTGGTCAGTAAAATTAAACCGAACAAAATAAAAGTTGTAAGGCCTACCCAGAAGAGGCATAAATCAAAATTGATTTTCTTTGGGGTAAATTAGTCCTCGTACAGTAAATTAAGGTCGGTTGGTTGAGGGCAAGCAAACAACTTTTTTTTTTTGGCTTAATGTATATTAAATTCCATTTAAATTGAGATTGGTATAAAACCTAGAAGTTTCCTATAAGGTGTTTGGTGGATGCTGGCAGCTAGGCTTAAACAACACTCATGTCCAAAACCCCATTCAATTAGACAACATAAGAACCAGTTTATCAAAATTAAACCGAACAAAATAAAAGTTGTAAGGCCTACCCAGAAGAGGCATAAATCAAAATTGATTTTCTTTGGGGTAAATTAGTCCTCCTCACAAGATGCATATTGGAAAACTTAATCCAGAGGGAATAGTACTGTAAGAGTATTATTATGAGATCTAAAGTGTTTACTGTTTTCTCTTTTAACATGTCAGAAACTGCACCAGCTACTCCAGGATTGAGCCGTGAGCTTTGTATATGCCAAGACACATCCATAGCCATATGTATACCAATGTTGAACACAAACGTATCCGAAGCCAACAAGATTGACATGATTAAGTACCAATACAAGAAGCCATCCGATACGGAATGGACTGAAGGCAGAGCTCATGCGGAACAGGTAGGCTGTTATCCATTTACTTTTGCTAGAAACCACCAGAAACTACGGCCGTCTGCCCAACAGATACGCACACACTGCTAATATTTAAATCATGTATTTGTTATAGTTACTCCCTAAAGGATTTCCAGAAAAAATAAAAAGACATAAAAAAAAAGAAAGGGGATAAAGAAAAAGCCAAAGAAAAGAGAGGACCAGGGAAAAAATTAGTAGAGATGATTAAAAAAATTGTTGAAAATGTCACTTTTGTATCAATTTTGTGTTGAGAAATTGAATTTGACATCGTTATGAGTCATCTATGTTCTTGTGAGACTTTTTTTTGCTTGTAATTTTTTTCAAAAAATATGTCAACAAATTTTGGGTGTACCTTCTGGGCCTCCTATATCAGTTGCCCCTCCTAACAATAAACCCTGTTGCCGCACTTGTTCTAATTAGAATGTTTGACTTTTGCTAATTACTTTTAAGGGATGAAGATTTACAAAGAAATGTCTTGCTTCTTTTCTGTAATAGTCAATACACAGATTAGGATTGAACTAAAGTTATAAAATATGTGGGCTTTCAGAAACAAAAGATATGTTTTTTCAATCTATGTGAAAGAGGTTTTATAGTATTTTGTGTCAAAGTTTTTTCTTTAAATTTTGTCCAGATTGAGAGTGATGGCTTGCTCAAGATTGACGATCTGTCCCCATCAACATCCTACAGCATCAGTATCAGAGCTCACAACCCATTTGGCTGGTCCCAGTGGAGTAAAATTGCCCTAGTACAAACTTGTGGTACACAAGGTAAGGCTGATTCTCTGTGTCTATTGGATCCCAATAATACACTCAAAGTTAACTTGTTGTCCCTATCCACTACTTCCCCTATACTTTGATCAACACTAAATAGGCGGGAATTATGAGGCTTTTCTCCATCCGCAAGTAAACATAATCCCACTTGTAGATACTGACGCGCAAGTAACACGTACAATGCGCGCTGCGACTCATGCAGTTGTGCTGTGTTCAACTACGCACACGCTTATCTGTATCAATTCACAGTGTGAAGAGGCCCGCCTATTTGGTGTTGATCAAAGTATAGCATGAATATCAAGGCTCATAACCCATTTGGCTATTCCCAATTGCAATGGAGTTCAGTTGTTTTGGAACATTTTACGTAAGATTGATTCACTGTATGTGTCTATTGGATCCCTATAATGCACTCAAAATTAATTTGCTGTCCCATCCACTTCATATGGCCTGAATAACAAGGCTCATTTGGCTGCTTCCACTTGAGCAAAATTGTTTTAGTACCCAATGTAAGGTTGATTCTCTGCATGTATTTATTGGATCCCAATAATGCAATCAAAATTAACTTGCTGTCCCATTCACTTCCTATAGCCTGAATATCAAGGCTCATTTTGCTGCTTCCACCGGAGCAAAATAGCTTTAGTGCCAGCTAGCGAAAAGTGATACAAGAAGTGCAGATAGGAAACAAGTCTATTTGCACCCTAAAACTTAGCTAAGTTAGGGGATTGTGCCATGCGGGCACCATGCCTGGACCGATACTGCGCGAGTGCGTAGTGCCCAGCTGCCTCGCGCTACTATACTTGACTACAATGCAATAGGCATCTTACTTTTTTGTGCCAAAAGCAAGGAACAGCGCCCGGGAACAGCGCTTGTCTGGCTCAATAGCTGCATTCTTAGTCAAATTACCATTCTGTTGCCGGAATACGGTGATAAGTGATTCTTACATTGGCATGATATATTTATATTCATATTACGCTGGTGTCCAATGTCTTATCCAAAATAAGATGTTGGTAATGGCTTATCAATATACTGGATTGGCCAGTGTCCTGACAGCATTTGTCGTCAAACATGCTATTTCTTGCAATGCATAGTTAACAAGGTGTGTCATGCAGAAGTCGCCTATGTTAACACATAGCCATTATGTCAACCTCTTTGCAAAAACCTTCCACTCACAAACAATTGCCTGTAGCTAGATAGGGCGAGTGAGCAAACAAGATGTTTAATTCTACTGGTCAAAACTTTGGCCAATTATGATCATCCATTCCTGGCCGTACTCAGCAGACTGAGCTACAGCAAAGTGCAGAGAACGAGGGTACCAGTGTACATCTATATGGGCCTCATACATAGAACTCATAGTTTACTGTTTTCATGGTATTTTCAAGGTTCATTGAGTTT
The DNA here is from genome assembly GCA_000969725.1 of Ophiothrix spiculata. Lineage (NCBI taxonomy): Eukaryota > Metazoa > Echinodermata > Ophiuroidea > Amphilepidida > Ophiotrichidae > Ophiothrix > Ophiothrix spiculata. The sequence goes on from JXSR01S001803.1 coordinate 106,034, forward strand.
TCAATTTCATTACAGTAGAAAGCACCAAATTTGCCTAAACCATGTGCGTTTTTCAGGCAACTGTAAAAAGCACAAAATTCGAGCGGGTTTGGTGCTTTTTCAGAAAAATTGATGTATTGATGGGTGGGTAATGAATCAAAAACAATGCTTAGTAATATATCTTAATGTGATTTGTAATATTGTCATTTTGATGCTTTCAAAATAAAATTAATACTTTACTGCCAAGCTCTGTATTTGTGATGACTCACACCGAAAAGGGGGACTTTGCGACAGACCACTTTTCGAGAAACAGATGAAAATAGTCAGCAAAAAATAAAGAAAATAATAAGAATTTCCAACAGATTTTCTGTTGTAAATTTTGATCGCCTTGATCAATTCCAACAAGTAAGGCGTCATTTTAAAGCTTAGAAAATGCTGTAACAGCTGAAATGATAAAATCAAAATTGATATCATCTGCAAAGTCCCCCCTTTCGGGGTGAGCCATCACATTTATTCAAAATAATGATACAGTGTAGTTAAAAATTGTTGAGAAGAGCATGAAATAGGCCTTGAAATGCTTTTTAAGGCCCACCTCAATCTTTTAGACAGCATACATGTTTGATTCTATACAAAAATACATGTTGCACTGAATGAAACCAAATAAAATATGATATTATATATATTAATTATAAAGATATATATTACAATAGAGTAAAATATGCTGAAGAGCATTCAATTCCATCTCTCAATACTTGATGGGATACATACAATGTACAGTTACCTGGTAATCAGGTTTCGTAAAAGCTCTTAAATTTGAAATAAGAGAGGGTTAAGCTCAATTCATAGTCGGCCTCCAAACAAAATTTTTCCTACAAAACATTTGGTCGTGACGTCACCAAATATTTGCCATCGAACTTTAACTATGAACGGGTAGCAAATATTTGGTCCAATGTATTTGGCAATTAAATAACGTGTGCAATCTAGCGCGAAATTTTGTTTGGTCTCAACTGGGTGTTGAAGTTATTTTGTTTGGAGTCAATCGTCATTTTTACGTCACGACCAAATGTTTGGTAGGAAAAATTTTGTTTGGGGGCCGACTATGAATTGAGCTTTAGAGTATAACCTTTTAAAGATTTCAAATGTGTGTTTTTCCATCAAGGTACTGCACCAACAAAAGATGAAACTCAGAGTGAGAATAAATCACCAAAGATTAACACATCAGGAACCAAAGCTGAGAGTGAGAAAGTCACTTTGAAATGGTTTGAGGGTGAAGAAAATGATGCTGATGTTATTGCGTACACTCCTGAAAATGAAGCTGAAAAATGGACATATCTAGTTGCACAGGTATTATATATGGTTATGTTTGGTAGTATACTTAAGTGAGTAGGCTTTTATGGGGACATGACCGGGTCCAAGAGAGGTTTTCAACTTTTAGTTTGGACTGAGATGTGCTCCTTTAAACCTACTATAATGCGCATGTGTAGCAAATTTTCAAAATAAATTCTTTGACATTTTCCAAAAATATGACAATTGATACAATGAGTTTGCATATTTTTGAAATGTGACCTATCACACTTGTGTTTTACTGCAATAAATCCTTTTGAGTATATGTGATGACTCACCCCAAAAAGGGGGACTTTGCGACGGAACACTTTTAGAGAAACTGGGGAAAATAGGCAGCAAAAAATAAAGAAAATAATAAAAAATTTTGGCAGGTTTTCTGTCGTAAAATTTGATTGCCTTGATCAATTTCAACAAATAGGTGTCATTTTAAAGCTTAGAAAGTGTTCTTACAGAAGAAATAATAAAATCGAAATTGATATCATCTGCAACGTCCCCCCTTTCGAGATGAGCCATCACATATATTCATCAACAGTCCCAACACTCATCGTAGTTCCATTGCATGTAAGTTTCCCATTCCTATGCCAGATTTGTTTAGAACTGTTTTCGATCATTTTGTAGTTTACTTTTATTAATTCCCTTCATCTCTCAAAGAGAAATGTTTGTTTAGTATGTCATACGTTTGTGGACAATTTCAATGAGCAGATTAGAAAAATTAGCTTGAATTCATAATAATAATAAGATTCATTAGAGGCTTTCTTGGCTATTCCTGACTATGAGCATGAATATTTCCTTTGTTTTTTCATAAAAAAGACTGTTAAATTTACCAATTCTGGAGCTAACTTTGGAAGAAAAATAGACCATTCCCTGTAAACTGTTTTTTTTTTAATCAAGTGATTGTATATGTATTTTCCCAAAATTTGACACATTCTTTGCAGTTATTATACTTATTCCAATGCATATTTAATCAAAATCATATATCTGCTATCAAATCTCTCTTTTCAACAGAAATGTGACAATACCTGTACTATCAGTGGTTTAACACCAGGAATGTCATATCTGTTCAAAGTTGGAGGCTGTGGAAGAAATGGCTTTACAACATGGAGTAAAAAAGTTAGAATCCGAATGCATCAAAAAGTATCGCCTATTGAACCTGAACATGTAGGCACAAGAGCAAGTCACATTCCATTAAATGGTGAGTATACATATCAGACACTTTACTGCAAATATTCATTTTGAAGCTCTAGTTAAATAAGGGAAGAAAACAGGCCCAAAAAATTGCTCAAAGTTACATATGCATAAATTGTAAATGCATTAAACTCTAGTTAATACCCTCCATTTTCTTTTGTGGATCAGAATGACCACAATGGATGAATTTATAGTTGCTCAACTTGAATGCCCAGGGTCAGTTTTGTTGCATTTTTATGCAGTGGACAAAACAATCCATAGGTAGGATGGTATCTGTAAGGAGGGTAAAATCAATTCACTGCTCAAACACACACACTTTGACAAAAACACTATCTTCTGAATGCAACATGCTGTTGTCATGAAATGAAATTCATAGGAAAGTTAAAACTGCACATAAAGTGAATATTTGAATATTGTTATCAAAATCTATTCTCATCATTTTGAAAAATATCCAAAATGTCAACAACATTTGGGTACAAAGAATTTTGATACACCTTGTATAAAAATCTCTATATATCTAAAACGTAAATATGGGGTTCCAGCCCCTGAACTCTGGGGCCTGCCTTGACAGCAATTTTGGGCTCATATGTGTCTCCAATTTTGATACACCTTGTATAAAAACCTATGTATATTTAAAACATAATATGGGGTTCCAACCCCTGAACTCTACTCTAGGGCCTGCAGGCCGTGCCAGCAATTTTGTGCTCATATGTGATGACTCACCCTGAAAAGGGGGACTTTGCGACAGAACACTTTTCAAGAAACAGGTGAAAATAGGCAGCAAAAAATAAAGAAAATAATAAGAATTTCAACATATTTTCTGTTGTAAAATGTGATCACCTTGATCAATTTCAACAAGTAAGGTGTCATTTTAAAGCTTAGAAAATGTTGCAACAAATGGAATGATAAAATCAAAATTTAAATCATCTGCAAAGTCCCCCCTTTCGGGGTGAGCCATCACCTATATGCCTCCAATTTGGGGGGCACTGACCTAGAAAGGTGATATGGGTATGTGCGGCCCTTAAGACCCCCTTTTCACACCTTGTCTGCCTCTCCGTAGACCCCTATTTCAAGCACAACCTTTAGTTCGCAAGCCTTATTTTCAAAAAGTTTCAGTTCCCTAGCCTCATTTTTTGAAATTAAGTTTCCAAGACCCCCATTTCTAGCAAAATTTTGAAATATTTTGCTTCCAGAACCCAAATTTTGCCAAAAAAACCTGGATTAGATTATTTTGGATAGAGAGAGTATAATTAGGGTTAATTCAATATCTGAATTGTTCAATTCATGAATAACTCTATCCAGTATAATAATGTACAACCTCTCTGATATTTTTGATTCATTGATTAATCTTTCTCTTCACAGATCCAATATTCGATCTTGACAAATACACCGCGAATCCATGTTTGGTAATTGATCATATGAGCATTGCTCATCCATTGAATGCATGCCCTTCCCTATCTGATGGCTTTACTGGGAATAGTAACAGTGTGTTTGGGAACACCGTCATCACATCTGGGGTCCACTACTGGCAGGTTACTATTAAAGGAATGGGAAGTAAGGTAGGTTGTGAACCCCCCCCCCCACATCTCAGTATGAATGCATGTCCTCTGTCTGATGGCTTTACTGGGAATAGTTACAGTGTGTTTGGGAACACCGTCATCACATCTGGGGTCCACTACTGGCAGGTTACTATTAAAGGAATGGGAAGTAAGGTAGGTTGAGACCCCCCCTCCCCCCATCTTATGAATGCATGTCCTTTGTCTGATGGCTTTACTGGGAATAGTTCCACCGTGTTTGAAAATACCATCATCACATTGGTGCGTCAGGTTACTAGTCTTGATTTGGGCATTATAAGTAGATTGTTTGCATGATCAAAACTGAGATTTGGGGTAAAATGACAAATTCTGACCTAGTTATGTCAATATTACAAAAAACGAAGATAAAATTAATAAAGTTAAAAAACTGATCCATGCATTTTGCTCAAACAAATTTAAGTATGGCTTGAAAAAAAATTCGAGACAAAAATATGTGTTTGACAATTTTTTGTCAAAACAGACATCGCCGTAATATTCGGTATGTGAATTTCAACGGGAAAGAAAAGGGAAGAGAACCTTGCTGTTGCCAGCTTTTTGTTTCCCTCCTTCGATTTGCCAAGCAGGGCTGTCTTCCCTATTTCGTTATATGATTTTCATATATTTTAATGCGTATCAATTACCATAGTTAAAATGTTCAAAACTATTCAATGTACTAAATGTTTGGATAATGAGTTTAACAGATTTCTAATGAAAACAAACAAACATTGTGAATTTCAAAGTAAATTGGTCAAAATAACTAAAATTTCCCTGTTTATTGATTTCCTTATGTAGGTTCGACTAGGTATAGCCAAGCCGGATGTAAGCAAACACAAGCTACTTGGTATAGATAGAGATGCATGGGTCCTAGTCTTAGATATGAGAAACCCTATATTCCGTCAAGGCAGCCACGTCTTTCATGATGGCATCATGCACAAATCAGGCGGCGATTGGATCCCTTCCAGTAGGTACATTGGAGTAACTCTAGATTACAACAAAGAAAGAGTTGCATTTGCAATTTTTGATGGTCCACCGTCACCAACCACTAGACGCACCAATCACATCTATGAGTTTAATCCGCCTCCGAGACTTAGGCCGGTTTTTGCAATAGATGAAAAGAGCGAGATGATTTTGGAGGTGAAAAGTGGTACATCAATGCCTATGCCGAGGTGTGGACCTGGAAGTAGTAGAAAAGATGTTGATGACTTGAATCGCGAGTTGCTTCAGCAGTGTGTTCAACAATAATCATTTGACATGCTTTCATGAAATGAGCGGAAAGTCGCAAATTTCTAATTAGAGTATATTACATATTTGAATTCTTTATCATTAGCTTTTGAATGATATATAATATGTCAATACATTCTTTTTTGTCTTGCCTGAAAATTTCATTGATCCCTCTTGGAGCAAACATGCAGCATGAGTAGCCCTTGACCCATGATGGGTAACTATGGGGTCAAGTCAAGGTCATTTAAGGTGAAAAGGTTGTTTTAGATCAAATTTCCTAAAATAATCAAAACAATTGACGAGTCATCCATAATCATCCAAGGTTATTTCACTGCATTAACTCTATTCCCTTGATCCCACATGTAACAAATTTGCTCCTTATAGAAGCCTATAGCCCTTGAACCAGGGTGTGAAGGTCATTCAAGGTCAGGTTATTTTAGGTCAAATTTCCAAAAAAAAACCTGAGGTTAATGATGCAGTAGGTGGTTAATAAAGCAGGCAAGACTACTGGTTGGCAACACATCTTGTTTCATTTTCCATTCAGAGGTCAAAATCCAAGGCATATGGAACATCTAACAATAGTAAATAAACAGGGTTTAAATATAATAGAAAGCATTAGTAAAATGCGATATTGACCATGGATAATTACAATTCCCAGCCGAATTTGTTTTCCACATCCAAGGTATGACTAAAAGAAGATGGATAAATGCATTTTTCGTCAAAGAACCAAAATTGGACATCACATTTTTTGTTTTCAGTTTAGAGTTTATTCATTCAAAATCTTAATTCGTGACTATCCGCTCATTTCATTAAAGCAATCTAATATAGCACATTCCATTGTATTTGTTGTTCTTTCATACAAAGCAGGTTTCTTTTTAAATGTACAAAGAGATGCCAATTCTGTAAATCATGATTAGTTGTAAAGTATACCAAGTAAAAACTCAATTCATTTTTGGCTAAGAGACCAAACTTCTGCTCTATGTGAATGTCATATTCTGCTTTGTAATTTTGCAGGTTCAAAATTTGTGTACCTTTCGTGAAAGAGCATGATTGTGTGACATTTTGCCCTTTTTTATTTACATCAACATGAGAATTAATGTTATTGGCCATTACCCAGTTAACACTGCTTTGTTAGTTTGGGTACCGGTAACGGGAAAATTGTGGCTTTTTTACAGCTTTTTACTGTGATTACGTTTGTGTGCATGTTTTAGAAATTGCATTTTCTGCTTTATCTTCCAAAAAAGTCCAATTATGCTTTTTCTGCAGAATTTCTGCTTTGTGGAAAACATGTAACTTTACACTCGAGTTCCACACTACGGATACTAAGAAATACCAAAATATATGTATTGAACTCTCATCAATGAAATCTATTAAACCTCAGTTATTATACAATTAATAGGTTAATAAATGCTGATTTCATGTTGCCAGTGAAATGAGACAAAATCAATGCAGGCATGGTCAAAATTTATGTGGCCAATTCACAAGGCCTGTTATAGGGGCCAAGTATATATCGGACAGCAATCAAAATTTACTGTAAGTGCATTGATTTTGTCTCATTTTACGAGCATAATGGAATTCAAATTTGTAAATCTAATTCACACATGACAGAAAAATAATATTGCATCTTTTGTGAAAAGAAATCAGGCCTTTATATCACCATTAAAGTCCACAACTTCTCTAAACTAAATAAATCATCACCCAGCAAAAATAATGAAACATTCATGTGCACTAAACACCACTACGCAAACCGGAATGCAACAAGCGCAGTGCATCGTGAATTTTCAATCAACTCCATGTACTTTATATTCTTGCATTCTGATTGGCTAGATGATACTAAAATGTCATGTATCTGATACTACTACTAATATCATGGAACTTTTGTCTTTGAGACAGTGGGAAAGCTGATCCAGACCAGAGACTGAGGAAGAGTTTGTTATAAAATTGGGTTCATTGAGTCCAATACACAGATTTATTGGTCGAGCCATGAGTTGAGGAAAATATTGGGTGAGACATAGTAAAGCCCAATATTTTTCCAACTCATGGCAAGACCAATCAATCTGTGTATTGGACGAAAAACAGAATCCAATTTTATCATTATTATGCTCTAAGAATCTTGTGTACTATATCACTATACACATTATGCGTAAACAATCTTTTGCCCTGGCCCTATGTACCTACACACATAATAGTTAAAAACTAACCCAATTTTTAGCCAAGGATCCTGCCGTGGATCATCATATTTTTTTGACAGTCTAATATAACATCGATAGTCCCTACATGACTATCTAAAAACTTAAATGATGTTGATGTTATTCAACCATTGGTTATTGAAATAACATAATATACAGGGTTGGTTCTATTAAAAACCATGACAAGCCCAGATATAAAATGCTATGACATACCCATTGTTGCTTATTTAGGCCGTCTGTGTCGCGTCAGTCCTGTTCGCTCCATCGCCAAACAGTGGCTGCATTGAATTATACAGCGGCAAATTTGGTCACCATCCCTGGTACGTTTTCGATCGCTAGATTTTGGTCAAATTTAATATTCTATTCCGAAATCACATTCTGAGTAGTGATTTGTCATCTCCGATGTTTAATATTCTTCCAATAAAATGTCAGTTTCTTTGCTTGAAAGTCCAAAACTTATGAAATTGACTGAGAACAAACGGTGAAGATGAATTCTCGCTGGTGTGTGTTCGCGACCCTTGACATAGCCTCATCGCAAAGGTTCACAAGTACAAGTGTGCTGCATGTAGTGTGGTCTGCCTGTACGACATTACAGAGGTGAGAGTACAGTCACAGGTACAGTCCAAAGTTTGCAAAACTTGGATTCAAGAGTTTTAAAACTTGGATTCAAAAGTTCTTGAGACGTGTTTAAAGACCTAGATATGCGTTTTTATTGGTTTCTTAATTAGTGTATAGTGATAAAGGACAGAAGATTCTTAGAGCATAATAATGTCTATACATGAGTTTTGTGCCACTGGTTTGGAGCATCAATGTTTTTACAAAGTCATATCGGTGCATTTCAAAGAATGATATGAGTGATAATCGTTGTAAATTAGTGTTTGCTAAAGATCTGATGACTTCTGTTGCCTTCAATCAAGATAAAGGCATTAACATGTGCATCAATATTTTTTCAGCCTAGGCAAATTTGTGATGTCAGCTTGTCAAAAATTGCGACTAATTGGCTGAAAAAGGCAAATATTTTGGCTGTGTAAAAAGATTGTTGGTCTAATTTTCTAAAAGTACTGGAGTCATATTTTTAGCCATTGATATAAAGGGTGATACAGGTAATGGTCTCACAAAAAGTGATCCATAATTTGTTCAAATCTGTCAGGCCAAATTAAGTGATATACCAATTTCCAAATATTAGGATGACCAAAAAACCAAGACTATGAATTTTACATGTTATGTAGTATTTTAAAATATAAACAATGTTTATATATATAAAAGTGTGCTGAGCCCTACATCATCTTATGCTTAGTGGGTTTAATATTGCTGCGAATAAATTAAAGATCTATATGTCATGGATTGTGTGTGGTTTAACCATAGACAAGTACCATTGAAATGCATAAAAACCAATGGACGAGTTTTAGTTCGTACATTTGTGACCCGTCATATTGAAACTTGGCTTTTGTCAGAACCTACATGTTTCTCATTTCATGAACCGTAACACCATGTTATGCCATACTTGAAGGTGAATGTTTCTTGTTAAAGGTGATCAAATATCAATCGTATCTTGTAGAGTGTAGACTTTTCATATCATGATGCCATTTTGTACTAGTGGTCACGAGTAAAAGGATTATCCAATTTCTGGTGTGGAATAACTTGATGTTATTGGCATCTCGAAATGAGAAACATTGTTGTGGCATATGCCATGCTTTGATATGACAAGTCACATTTTAAGTCATCGTAAACAATGATTTGGAAACACATTATTGTATTATATAAAGTTAGAAACACAAGTATTCAGTTCTTTTTGTTTGTAGTTTATTCCTTGGCATTATGTCCATTTCTATCAGTATTACACAGAAACAAAGCTCAAATACTAGTACTATATATATCAATATTTATGATAATAAATAACAAAATGGATAATTCAGTACGAGTACGATTGTCAATGTACAGTAGAAACTCATAACAAAATCTAATATAAGAGAAGTCCTGTTTAAAGATAGTTCCTGTATCAATGTACTAATTTTTGTTTTTTATTGTTTTTAAAACCCTAATATAACAAAATGTTGAATACAAAGAAGTAATATGCCTGTCCCCAGCAACTTCGTTATAAGTGTCCACTGTATTATATACATTTAATCAATGTTATATAACCTCTTTGAGGCTTATTAGTACCTCATGGTACTTATTTTTTTATATATCTCCAAAACAAGATTGAACATTGTTATGCGACCTGATGGAGACTTATGGAAGGGCTATTTTGTTGCTTCCATATGGACAAACCATGGACACAAGTTCATTTGAATATTCAGCAAGATTAGGTACGTAGTTATGATTTGAAAAATACAGACTAATTTACTTCCCCGTATGGTCATATCCAGGCCGCGACAATTTGCCATATTGTCATTTGCGATCGAGAGAACAACGTGTTTGTTTATTTATTATGTTGTCACTAGATGGCGTTGTTCCGATAAATTCACATAAGGGCAGAGCATGCGCGGACATTATCTAAATACTAACAATCATGAAGTCGAAGTACACACATGCGCAATTGCGAGTTCAGTTAACAAGATGGCGCCGATCAAATTGGAAAAAGTCACCACTTTGAACCTCGATTGTACCGGGTTTTGTAATTTTTTTGGAAAAACTCTTTCGGGTATTTTAACAGAACATTTAATAAACTGAATTCTAAATTTTTCATTCAAAATATTACTTGAAAATATGTTGATTCAACCCCTCTAGTTCGGATAATTTACCTCGGTAGATCGACCGGTGTATTTCGATCTGGAATAAGTGACAGCGAGAAATTTTGCTTTTCCTTCGATCGTCGACCGGTCAATCGATGCAGCCGTTCTCATTTCCTGCCTGCACGGTCGCTTAAATTTCAACCAAATTTCGGGCAATTTTTGGCAGGTTTCGGGCAAGTGATTTTGCACTGATGGCTTCCCGACCGGGCTAGTAAGAAAAAAATAATTGTCGCGGCCTGGTCATATCGGCTGCTTACTGCATACATCAAGTTTTATAGATTATAGGTTTCACAGAAAACCTGTCACTCTGAAGTTTACACGTAAACCTGGCATGTAAACCTTGCTTCAGTGTGGCATGTGTAATGATTAAAAAAAAGTACATCATAAAACACCTTTTTGTAAAATAAGCGACCTGTTTTGTGCTGATTGCTATTATTGTATCTTGCGTTACTTGATTCACTAAAAAGTATAATGTCAAATGGCTTTCATTTCATATAGAAAAGTATTCAAAATTGTAAACCCTTACTTAATCTTGCCATATGATATGCTTTATAGGTGGGTATTTTGATGCATGCCTGTTGATTTCTGCTCTACACATGTGTTCTTTTTGTTTCGTTCTTGCCAAAGAAAAAATGTGTCCTGTTCCATCAAAGTGTGGACAGAGTCAGAAAAAAACACTTCTAAATTCAAAATTTTGCTTTAAAATGCTAAAATTGATCTCTTTTAATAAAAAATTCTCCAGCTCTCTGCTGCATCTTAATTACTTTACCCAGATTTAGAGGAACAGGTCACAAATGTTCTTTAATATCAGTACTTGTATAACATGTTTCAGGTTGTCCATTTCAATTTGTTCATTGTATATATGTTATATTTAACAACTCCAATAATTGTTAAAAGTATGAATAAATTATGAGTACTCAATAGTCGGTTTTAAGGCTTATATCAGATAAATGAATTGTACACAATACAAAGTTTATCAAGGTTTAAACATACTGCTGTAAATCGTTACATCATAAGTAAAATTCAAATGCATACTTGGTTTTTCACCCAGTGTGTAAACAATACTACGCTAAAATATTGATGTCATTTTATTACATGGACTTCACCAACACAAAATGTGCAAATAAGTTCCAAACAAACCATCACGTCCAACCGGTTACCAAGCATATGGAATAGCCCAAAGCAAGATCACATATGTGATGGCTCACCCCGAAAAGGGGGACTTTGAAGATTATATCGATTTTGATTTTATCATTGCATCTGTTACAGCATTTTCTAAGCTTTAAAATGATACCTTGTTGAAATTAATCAAGGCGATCACATTTTACAACAGAAAATCTGCTGGAAATTCTTATTATTTTCTTTATTTTTTGCTGCCTATTTTCATTAGTTTCTCGAAAAGTGTTCTGTCGCAAAGTCCCCCTTTTCAGTGTGAGTCATCACATATATCATCTTTTTGGCTGTTTTATTTTCCTTTCAGAAAGTAAAAGCAGTAATAAGGACCATACTCTTGCCTATGCTGGCAATTCCTTTCGAAGATGTCGGCACGATCATTCTAATTTTGCCTTAGTTCAGCTCTCATGTTTGTTTGGAACCAGCAGCTCTTGCATGCACTATAAGAAACAGGAGTTTAAGAGAGTATGAAGGCACACTTATAATGTGGTGGCACAATTTGTGATGTCTCTCATGTCCAATATCAGATGGACCCTAATACAATATCATAATCAAAGTTTTGTATTAACTTTGTATACAAAAATACAAAATTCATCAAGGTTTTAGTGAGTCCAATGGAAAGTCTTTCGTTTATGATTTACTAAAATTTGTACAATATTTACATGAAATATACAATATAAATTTAGAGTTGCTATATAATAATACTATAACATGATTACAAAATATTTACAAGAGAAATGATATCTTTTGTCTGTTTACATTACAAAAAATATTTAGCATTATACAAAGAATATAGGATATAAAGTGCATGGATTACCAAGGTTCAGACTTTGATTATACAAACTGCATCTGAACAATTAAATATAGGAAAGCAACAATGACTCAAGTCCACGCTGCCTTACCCATACAAAAGGAAGTGATGATCAACGCCAAGTATTGATTTTTGAATGGCAATTATAGTTGTCATTAGGACAATATACTTTTTTGGCCTCAGTAGGGAAGCATGACTTGGGTCAGTTTAGCATTCCTGTATTTAATTGGTATTTCCTGGTCCAAAATATTTTGGTTTGGTATTTTAGCCAACAGAAATGAAAAATTAAGGAAATGAAAAAGTGCAGTGTTAAGCAAACAACTGTTTCTGCTGCTTACAACACTACTTGGGCCATTCTTTGCTATCTGTCAAAAATGATATGAAACATTGCATGCTTCTTTACTTGAACTTGAGTATGTTTGTAATTTTGATTACAATTCTGACAGGATACGTATGCCGTGACCTTTAACATTAGGCAACAGATTTCAATTCTGTTGTTTAGATTAAAGCAAGTAGCTCAAATAAGTTGGCAAGCACTGTACCAGTAGAAATTTTTGCGAGGTTTTTATTTTTGCAAATTTCACAAGTAGACATCAAATCGCGAAAATAAAATTTTGCCAAAAGTATCTTTTGTACTAGGATTCAATCATAATGACATCAAAACCGCTATATTTAATTCTCACCAATTTGACTTGAATCTGCACATTCGCGAAAATATCTTCCCGCAAAAATATTTACTTTTCAAGTAGTGCAAATAAGTGCTATTCATATGAATTTGCTCAAGCGTGTCAAAATTTATCTATTATCGGCAGTATTTCATAGTAAATGTCTGGTATAAAGAATGTTTTGGTTCAGATAGGATCATTTTATCGTTTGTAATATTGTGGCTCTCGAAAGAAAAAAAAACCTTATTCCCTGTTCAAGTTCCAAAAAATTACATGCAACATTTTGTGACGTTTGTGACCACCCCAAAGAATGGCTTTTCGAGTTTATCTACAATTGAAATATAATAAAAAATACATGGTAAAATGCTATGAAACATAATTGCACTTACATTTGGAATCTCAGAAGCAAATTTTATTTATACCTCATAAAAATATCCGTGAAGTAATGCTGATAATTGGCCAATTTACGACTATCTAGCATCATCCCCAGAGTCACAGCAAATAAATGCTACATGATTGTATAGAAGAAGTTTACCTGAGACTATGAGACTACTTTCCCCATAGACTGCACCACTTCATCTACAAGCCACAACCATCTGCATAATATCAGGCATGAGAATGTTCAGGTTTTTATCTGAATTCAGGTATTTTCATGTTCAAAAATCCACTATTTCTTTGAATTTCAGCCTATTTTTGCTCTTTATTCACAATTTACAGGTATTTTTAATCATTTTCAGGTATTTTGTATGGATGTGTGTTCTCATGCCTGTAATATTGTTAAACCAAGGGAATGATGTTAGGTTAAACCAAGGGAATAATACTTTACTGTTTTACAAACCTCTTATTTTAGAGTTATTGTTGGGGAAAAAATCTTGTAACTCCTATTCACAGCCAAAAGAACTTACGTCAGTCTAAAAATCACTTATATTTTACCTGACTTTACAAGAGTAGAATTGGTAATAAAATACATGTGGTATACATGAAGCTTGATGTTTTGTTCAATTGGAATTTTAAAATTATATACATTTTCTTCAAGATTGATCCTTAATCAAAGGATACATTGAATTAAGTTGATTAACTTTTAAAACTTGCACAAAATTAATCATTAACTTACTTTTGAATGAGCAGTTTTAATTTTTTTTTTAAACTTAGTGGGAAAAAATATTGAACATACTTTTACATTCTATTGAAACAAAAAAGTCAAGAATACTTATGAACTTAAAAAATGCTGAGATATTTTAGATCAAATTTACTTTCTGAGAATTCCTAACATTCATATACAAATGTGTTTACAAAATGCTTTCATAAAAAGCTTTAATTACAGTACTGAATCTTACTAAACCTATTTTATACAATTATTATACATCCCATATGAAAATAGTCCCGGACTTTTGTAATACATCAAACATGTATAAACAGCGCTGTGTATAAAGTACACTATGTTACCTCTTGCTTGGAATACCCCTGGCTTCAACACTTTGCAAAAGGTTTCAAAGGATATTTTTGCAACAATGTCGGGTCTATTTCACTAACCTTGAAATGCATAGTTAACCCATCGTAAGACCAAAACCTATCGTCAGCTACGACCACCTCTTGACCCAACGCAACATTAACAAAGGGTTAGATTTTTCCAATGCAAAATTCATATACTTTACGATACGGTGAACACATACGAAGGGTTTTCATGTCTTTATTAAGTCCAGTTGTAGTTACGAGCTAAACCCTTTGTAGCTACGATGTATCGTTAATGTTAGAGAAATCGACCCCAGGTCATTTTAAAACAGCTGGTATGCTGCAAATAGCACTTCTCAAAATATTATGGTATTTTAAATCTAATTGTGTATAATTCCCCTGGATTTTACCATTAATACCATGATTAATATTAAGACTTTGTCAAAGTAGTTTAATCTTTGACTTAAATTTATTTTTGTGAAACATATTTTTTCAAAATTTGGCAACATATAGAAAATCTGAAAGTATTTCTGAAAATATATTTAGTCAACTAAAAACATCAATAAACTTCCGGATATTTCCTACGCCTTGATGGGGATGTTGACCTTGGCCTTGATCTCCTCTGATTACCAGGAAAATTTGCCCCCGTGGATGCTTGTTGATAACCCTGCATAAAATTAGCATCCATATCCTTCATACTGTTCTCAACGTGAAACGACGTTAACGCATGCGAGTGATGGGCCTGAATAAGCTTTTCCATCCGTGAGATGATCTCATAATCTGGCACAGCGAGTGTAGTGATGTCCATTCCAAGCATACGTGCCATAACCTGCCTGAAATCATGCAGTTGTCGTTCACGTCTTTGTACTTCATTCAGCAGTGCTTTGGTTGCCTGTAATTCATCAGCAAGAGATTTAACTGAATGTTGGGCGCGATGATGGTCATTCTGTGCTTCGCCTTCTTTGAATTCCAATTCTTTCTTCATTCCAGCGATCTTACGTGCTTGTTTTTCCTTCATATTTTCCAGTTCCATGATATTTTTCTGCATTTCTTCAATTGTGCTTGATGCCGTCAATGTATTTAACTGAAAATAGAAACAGATGTATGTAATTCTTGGTCAATGAGTGTGAATAATTGACTATCCATTATGAGACAATATATGACAGAGCATCAGCGTTACGTGCAGTGGGTCCACGCGTTGAAAATTGCGGCGCGGTGTAGATGTACGCACACATCTGACACACAAGTCTTTACTTGAATTGGAATGCTTTATGTTTGAATAGGAGTGTATATTTTTACAATGATGATGTCTCTTGTTTTTGGAAAATAGTGGACTTCATTCTTGATCATAAAATGTCTCAAATTTTGACTAAGAATGAGAATAAAAGATAATATTTGCCTGTCATCTATCATCTTATAATGGATGGGCGTACATAATTTTTTCATAATGGGTAACCCCTTCGGGGGTACCCATTACTCACAGTAATGTACGCCCATCCATTATGAGACGACCTGTCATCTATCATCTCATAATGGATGGGCGTACATTATTTTTTCATAATGGGCACTCCCTGTGGGGGAAACCATTACTCAAAATAATGTACGCCCATCCATTATGAGACGATAGATTACAGGCAAAACAATAAATCTTATCTTTTATTCTCTAAATATTAACATTGTAAATTTATTTAAGTGGGGTATTTCAACACTGTACCTACCTAAACAGTCAGCCTATTAGTTATTACATACCGCTGAAGGCAAGTGTTTGCCCCCCCCCCCCCCCCCCCCATCCAGTTAAAATAATTTTGGTAATAAAACATATATTTACTGGAGAATTAGTAAAAACAACCCAATGCTGGTTATCTTCAGACCATCGACCAACTGGTTCTCTTGTACTTAGTTTAGGCCTCTGGAAAATGGTAGTAATATGGTCTCAAGATCACCTCAAGGAAAAAAAATTACTTTTGCCTTTGGGAGTAGTAAATATTAGTATACAGTGGAACCTCGTTAACACAAAATCACTGGGGCCAAAGAGTTTAGTTTGGGTTATCAGGAGTTTGTGTTATCCAACTGATTTCACATATAGGAAGTCAATACTTGGGACCCAACAAACATTTTGTGTTATCAGGATTTTTGTGTTAACAGATTTTGTGTTAACGAGGTTCCACTGTACCATACAATGTAGTATAGTCTTTGGGTGATTGCCTATATGGGTTCAGACCATAGATTTAAAGCGGAGATACCAGACATGTCCGCCATTTTTATCCGGCATGGAGACAAAATTGGGGGTATTCGGGTTTGACCGACAGCTTACCGATGAGGCATAGCACCGTGTCATAATGCGCGAATATTGAAACACGCACACACGCTTTGCGTGCAGGTTGGCGTATCATTCGCGTAAATTATTATTTGCGCAGGTTGTCTTTACGCGTAACCAAGTCTCAGCTCTCGGAGTTGATTTTGCCGGGAACCGAGTGGACCCGAATACCCCCAATTTGAGCTCCATGGCTGACGACGCCATTACACGGGTTGGTATACAAAGCCTGGTATCTCCGCTTTAAATCTATGGTTCAGACAATCCTAACCTTAGATATAGGCTGATCATTAGGTATAGGCTGATCATGGTTAATCACATCTGTTACTTGGATAAACACATCCATTCCTGGCTTATTTGTGAGTGTGACCATTCGATGAAAATATTGATGTTTACCAGCATGACTGTTACTAGACGGACTTATTATAAACGATTTATTACAATACCAACATCCAAACGGTAAAAATACTGGAATGCTCAAGACTACCTCAGGTGTTGTTTTTATTTTTAAAGAATAGTATATTCAGGTCTTTGTTTTTAGTCTTGCAAACTCCTTTTGGTGAAATTATATTCCATAGTAAAAAATTTTTGTAATCACTGATGCAACACACGTATCAATTTCATACGCATACGATGCAGGACTCAGTCCATTAAACTGAGAATAATTCTCCTGCACTGCCATCTTTATTCAGTGTAAATTAGTGAGAGTCCAAAGAGGTAGAGCCCCAAACTTTGTTGCTTTTATGCCTTACCTTCATGTCACTGACATCTAGCATTTCTGATCTCATATTGATGATCAGTCTCTTGGCCTCTGCTAGTTCAGTTCGAAGTCTCTCTGTCTCTTTCTGCTGCTGCCTGTAACTCCATTCATAGTTGTCTTTCTCCTTCAAGATGTTAGATTTTCCCATCATGTTCTCTTCCAATTGGGCAACCTGAAGTTTAAAAAATGAATGTAAGTCACTGAACATTTATGTTACTATATGTAGACATAGTGATATTCAAATTTAGCAAAAACAGCAATTTCATGTTCAAATCTCAGAAAAAGAGCATGGAAAAAATTGTATGATGACTACAAACATTTGCAGAGTTTTTCTTCTCGTCCAAATATTATACTTGCCCAACCTGTTTTATTGTCACAGATGTATTTATGGGGGTGTACACTCACCTCGATGGCTTGTACAAATTACAGAAAATCAGCCTATTTTTGCAGAGGTCCAATGCATCCCATGCTGGATCATAGTCCGACTCATCCTCAGCCCAAACTTCTTGGATTTTATATCAGGAAAATTTGTGTACGTTATAAAAACACTCACCTTTTTCCTCATTAAGTCCAGATGCAGATCTTTGCTCTCCAGTTGTTGTTTGAGTGTCTTGACCTTTCGTTGTAATGTGTACAGGTGACTAGTCTTATCAGCAAACAGGTCTACCTCTCCCCTCATCAGCTGCTCAGCTCTGGCAATAAGGACATCTCCATTCATGTCGTAACCCATGTCAAGAGCTAACGAATCTACCTTCATGACACTACCCATCTTCTGGAGGAATTCCATGTACTGTGGATTAAAATGGAATAGATTTATGATAATGAGTGGTGTAATTAATCTTATGAAACCTGCAAAAAAGGAATTAAATTGCATGGTTTGATTTGAAAATATGACTGCTGAAGTTACAACTTGATTTTGCAAAAAATGCAATTAAAATTTCTGGAAAAGCTTGAACAAGAGTTAATTTGATTCTTCCATTTGAGGTTGTTTAGCTATTAAGTCTTTAGTTGTCCTCTATTTAGTTGGTTTGAAACTTCTGACAATTTTAATAGAATCTTATGAGAATTTCCTAGATTTATTTGGGGAAGTCTAGATCTACAAGAGTCAAGTTTCACCAAAATTCTAATCATGGAATCTGAATTGACCTGTTTTAGAATTATCTTCTGTCAAATATTAGATTACAAAGAATATGGGTTATTACATTAATTGGTCTGTCAAGAAAATTAGAAATGTTTGCTAAAACACAAACACTGATCACATCTTTCACTTCATAGTGTTAGTGCATGACAAGAACATGTGAAGTAACAAAACAGCTAATATACATGAAAGAATCACCCAAATTGAGGTAATGATATTTCTAATAGGACCCCTGCAAATCGGGGCACCCTAAAGCTGGTTTCAGACTAGCCTGTCGTTCTGTCGTACGACCATACGACAGGCAAAAATTTAAAGTGTGCAAACTCGACCCTGTCGCATCTCCTTGCCGTACAACAAGCCGATATATCGATTACCTTGTCGTGATGGTCGCAACGGCACAATATTTTGAGTTGGAATAAATTTAACTTTACTTGCGACAAACCACTGCGGCAATATGCAAATGTGTCGTGCTACAGTACGACAACAATAAATTGCAGATGTTTGGTCTTGTGCCGCAACGACAGCTACATGTAGTCTGAAACCACCTTACAAAGACATTCACTCACACATTAGATCCCTACCGAGATAACTATACTCCAACAGGAAGAGACATTTAGTAATACTGATACAATATGTGTGCAACAAGAGATATTTGCCCTCCATTTGAGTGAATAAGGCACAAAAAAATAAATTGTTTGTTTGCCCTCCAGTGGAAAAATTAAAATTTTGGGTCGGTCGGTCTGATGATCTTTTTTTTTTTTTACACTTCACATATTTTTAAGAATGATGTCATTCCATGTATTTTATTATGAATACCAAGCAATGCAGAGCTTAATCAAAGATTATGGGTCATTATATAGAGGAAATATGCATTTTACACTACTAAATGTGACTTTATAAACTGCTTTATTTTACGTTTTCCATCGAAAATATTGAGTTTTTATATTTTCCATGTTTGAAGAAAGAAAAAACTATAATACCCGACCCAAATATTTGGCATTTTAGGGTCAGTCGCGGAGGGCAAACAAACATATATTTTTAGGTTTAAGTCTGAGCAAATGTCGCGAGTGATACAAATGTGTCGTGCTACAGTACGACAACTATAAATTGCAGATTTAATCCCAAAATTTTTGGCATTTTAGGGTCGGTCGCGAAGGGCAAACAAACGTCTGTCTGGCATGTTTGTTGACCACTAAACTTACTCTTTCTTTGTCTGTTTTCAGGCGATCCCTCACTACATCCCCAGTGGCTACTTCTCCCTCAAGTTGTTTGATTTTGGCACTCAGTTCTTCCACATGTTGATCAAATTCCTTGCCTCTGCGCAGTGCTGCATGGTGAAGATTAGACTGCCCTTCAAGTTGACTCATCAGATGTTTGATCTTGGCTTCAAGTGCTTCAATATGCTGTAATATAAAATCATTCACATTACAGTGGAACCTCATTAACACAAAAATACTGGGGCTAAAGAGTTTAGTTTGTGTTATCAGTATTTTGTGTTATCCAACTGAATTCACATAGGAAATCAATACTTGCGAACCAACAAACAATTTGTGTTGTCAGGGTTTTTGTGTTAACAGACTTTGTGTTAACGAGGTTCCACTGTATTTTCTTTGGGATATTTTGTTTTCATCAAATCAAAAGGTGTCATAGATAATAAACATGGAGTGGATGAGAGCATAAAATGTACTGCCGTGTGACTTTTGTCATAGATCAAGTCCTAAGAGTCGCAGGTTTAAATCTGAAAACATTAGAATTTGCAAGGAGGTTTTCAGAAATTATATATATAAGAGTTCACTAGGCCTGGGACTTTTCGGGTAATTTGCTACCCGGAACCGTATAATTGATCATTTTCAATGTTAGAACTGGATCGAAGTTTGATGAGTCTACTACAACCATATCATGTCTCAAACACCAAAAAAATTTGATTTTTGCCTATTGTGGTTATGATTTATCATGTTGACTTCGATCAGATGATGATTTTATCATAAATAGTTGAACACAATTTTTTGGTTCAAAAAATTCTATGATTTTATTGTCCACTTCGGGTAATCGATCGGCAGATTTTGTACCCGGGTAAGCTCATGACGGGCGGGTACCCGGGTTTTAGTCCCATGCCTACTAGAGTTCACAAAGTTGAGTCTCATAAAAAAAAACTGTAAAGGAAGTCAATAGCTCTGAATCAGAGATCTACATCTATTCCTATACTTGTCAAAGCCAATAAGCATCTGGACAAGGGTTAGATGATTACTGTTACATCCTGCTTGCTGTGAAACAGGGAATGTTTTCACAATGACCGAAATTTCAACCTTTTTTGCAGTCGAACATCTGCAAATGCACATATACAGAAATAACACAATATTAGTTTTTGATGACTCGTGATCATATTAAATTTATGTAACACATAGATAAATTCAACTCATAGGATAAGCCACAATGACAATGTACATAAATTCACTGAGTTCAATAAAACTGTCTCTAACCTCAAGTTCAACAAAAGTATGGTTGCAATTAACATATGCCAACTTTGAATGGCTTATTTGTCACAGCTAAAACCTGGCCCAGACAACAACTAATAGACCACGTTCGTATGTACTGCAAATGCGCGAGCGACCATATTATAACTTAAAATATTGTCGTCTGCACAATTTGCGTTTCTTTCGAGATGCATTATGGGACATACTCAATCCATCAATCGAGACACACTTACCACATTGCTTTCTCTGGTCCCAAGCTGCAAATTTTTCACCATATCTTTGAGGATATCTTCTCTCGCTTCGATTTCCCTCTCACCGCCCCCTAACAAAGCAGCCAATGCCTCCTTGAAACCTTTGAATTCAGACTTAGCCACATCTGCCTCAAACTTGAGGCTCTTGTTCTCTTGACTCATGCTGGATACGTGTGAGGCTTGTTCCTCTCTTTGTAATCTTGATTCCTCCCACGCCCTCTTGCTTGCATCGATTCGTTCTCGCATCAAAGCATTTTCACGCTCAAAGTCATTTCGTGCTTGAATTGCTGCATCGCGTTCCTGAAATAAAATTCAAAAATTTAAATGAAATCTGAGTAAACAAATCATCACTAGTCAATTGAAAGAATTTCAATGGTATGACAGTGACAAATTCAGCCAAGGTTAATTTGGGTAATGATTTGACATTTGCTACAAATTCAAAATACAAGCCATGTACAGGGCTAATTTTATTCCTTTACATTCTGAATTGCAGCCCATTGCCCTATGGGTAAGACAAGAAAGGACAAACCCCCGGACAAACCAACTGATTTCAAAGTAACATGGCAGTGGGTATGGTATGTGCATGTCAGCCAACTTTCACATAGGGTCTGGAGATGCATTTAAATGAAACAGGAAGCATGCTAAATTCAAATATAGTGTGCATCATGTTTTTCATCTACATACTTACTTTATAACTAGTGCATAAGATACAAATAGCTTTAGAATATGTTAATTTGCATGATAGATTCTTTACTCTCGGGTAATAACAATTTGTCACCATTTCACACCATACAATATGAAAAGGATGACATAACAGAACATACAAAAACGCATATCCGAATTTTCAAGTATTTTCATTTTCTGATAGTAACGGACCAATATGAATGCTAAATCTATCTTCTATGATAGGATTAATCATAGTGAAAAGAAAATAATAGGATATAACTATTTTGTATCTACAAGACAAATCCCATATTTAGTAGACTTTAAAATCAATTACATAATTTACAATGATTTTGTAACTAACGGAACATCATTCCTAACTTGAGATCTCCTATACCTACCAGCCTCATCTTCTCTACTGCGTTTATGTTATCAACCTGTGTCTTTTGTTCTTTGTTGATCTCTGCCACCAAGCGTTGGATTGTTTCTCGGCTAGCTTTGGCCTCCAGACCATTACTACTGCTTTGCTCCTCTAACGTGGAGATTTTGCCACGTAAGGTCAAGTTCTCTGACATGATTTCATGGATCTGTGGTGGAGGGCAAATACAAGAAGTTCCAAACAATAATGAAATTAGTAAATAATGCATTAATAACACAAAATATCAAAAGTGCACATAATATGAATTGTTCACTCTGACATGTAAGAGTCAATGTGTTTTTTAATTTGAAAATATTGATTTTTTAATCAGCATTTTGGTCCATTGTGTAGCAGAAACAAATTATTTTGAATCCCTTTTGGACATTTTAGTTGTCATTTAGTGCTCAGTGTACATGATGTATTCATATCCATTGCTAGATAGTGGGGCAATCGATCTACAGGGGAGTGCAAATCCGGATAGAAACGCATCTCCGTAAGCCGCTTTGCAGTAGACTGTGACTACACTGGTGTCAGATCCGGATCTACTGTACAGCACTCTGCGAACATTACGTATAAGCAGTCTACAGAGATGCAGATCTCAGAGTCTGGATCTTGGAGATGCGCATGCATCTGGATTTGCACTCCATGTAGATTGCTCCAGTAAATTAAGGGAGGGCATCAGGCATAACTTTAGAATAAATTACGCACCATATGTTCTTAGGGTTAGGATTAGGGTTCAGGTTAGGAATATGGTTTGGGTTGTAAGATAAGGGTGTGAGGTCTATTCTTTTAAGAGTTACTCCTGACATCAATACTGCAAAACTTGAATAACAATAAAAATGGGTGTCTCTGTCTCATTTCTGTTGTCAAAACAAACTAAAATATTGCTGGACCTGGGTAGTTACAAGTGACATGTGATCCTTGATATTTTCCCTGTTACAAAATATATAAATATAAAGTTGTCTAAATGATAAAACTGTAATTAAAAACCCAATAATCAAGTTACCTTTGCAGACAACTTCTCTGGTGTGTCCTCTTCAAGACTAACAACACCGCCAAGCTGCACAAAAATCTCATTATATTTCCGTTGATAATTCTGTGTCTTCTGCTCCGAATCTTCTCTCTCCAAAGTCAGATCTCGTATCCTAGCCTCCAACTCCAAGATTCTGTGTGCCTGTTCTTTGCCTTCCTGCTGCAGTGCATTTATGGTAAGCTCACCGCGAGATTGTATGGATTCTATGTGAGAGCTGTTTTCATGAAGTTCACCCACACGGGCCCTGAGACTTGTAATGATGTCCATTTGCTTGGCAGCATCTCTTTGTTGACTCTCAATTTGACTTTTGAGTTCATCAATTTGAAGATCCCTTGCAAGAACTTTGTTTTGTGTGTCTTTAAGCTGTAATTATAAATGTGAAATTCATTTATACATTGTACATGTACTTCATTAATTATTCATGTTTATCAAGCTTTCAAATCTTTTGTACAATCTCTGCAGTTCTGGACTCCAAATGATGAATTGATACTTAAAATATTTTAAAGAGTATTCTTATAAAGACAAGAATGCTACACAAGACTTGCCAACTATACAGTTCTTATCTTTCATGAGTAAACAGATTCATTTCAACATACATGCACTTTCAAGCCCTGGGGAACCCTAAACTTTGGAAACGGTACGGTGTACATGTATAGGGCGTAAAGTGCCGAATTGGAGGTCAGGTGAACCAATGTTGTGTAAAATATTATACTTTGAAACAGATTTCTTGGGTCTAATGAACTGAATATTTACCAAAAATAGCCATCAGTGTTGAAATTTTTCAAACCAGACATAGGTACCCTTCTCACATATTCGAGCACCCCAGCTTCCAAGTATATGCATAAAAGTACATGTAACCTATTTCACAAAAAAGGTATCTTACCTCAGCTTGGAGTTGTTCATTTTTGAGTTGTATTGATGCAAATTCTGTCCTCTGAAATTCTCCCAGACTGGTGCTGGTACGTAAATGTGACAGGTATGAGCTGGAAGGAGGAGATGGCTGCATGCAAATTAGAAAGTAGATATTGCATATAAATAGTTATTAATGCTCTACATTAACCCTAGCTTTAACTACTTTATAAAAATATTTTTAACCCTACTCCTACGTGTATAACACTAACAGGTAGTTAACCCTAACACTTTTAAGCACCTCTGTTTAGGTTAAATCTCCTTGGAAATTTACATGTTAAACATGTGTGATTTTCCCCCAGATTTGAACCTGGGACCTCCCATACCCCAGTCAATGCCCCACTACGTAAAGCCACAGACCAGGCGCTGACATGGCAGCGATTTCGTGACCATAGCTAACTCCGGCCTATGACGTATTTGGACTTAGGCGATTTTCTTGATTTTGTGGAATGGGATTTTGTGAGGTTCGATGTTGTTAGGGTTAACTCTAACACTGGTCCCTGCCCAAAACCCTAACTTGAAACCTAATCCTACCAGGGATTCAAGTTGTTGGTTAGATCACACCTATACTCTAAAATGAAATTTGATTCTATCTGCATATCGTTCATCAAATGATCATGTAATGCTGTGGATCTGAAGCCATGTTAAGCTGTTGGTCAACCTTTGCATTTGAATACAAAATTGGGGATGATGCAAAGTGTCTTATCCACTTTTTAATAATAAAATAATTATTATCTTTGGTAGATAGCAATCAATTGACATAGCAGAGATATGAAGTGTATCGGATCATGATTTAGCAGCTATCAATTTTCTTACTTTTTTCATTTAATTTTGCTTACCTTTTCTTCAAACGTAACATGTTTTCTTGAAAAATGTGGACTGGTTGGTCTTAAATCAGTTCTGTTAAAAAAAAAAAAGAGTTAATTGATTAACAAACATGTAGCTCAAAATTTATTCAATCCTTCCGTTATCATTTTCCAGATTATCATTTTTGCTTAGTTAACTTTATCAATTAAATTGCCCTGGTAATTAGCATATATAAATGAGGAGTGCATTTTTTTTTTTCAAGCCATAAACTTTGACATTTCTGTACAATCTTCCTTTAAGATTTGGGCACTCTACTTCACATGTATTCTCATTTAAACAGTACCTGTATATTACTCATTTCCTTTTGAGTGGACTGTACTTTAAACGGCCAATGAGCGACTCACTGAAGATATTGTTGTAACTTGTAAGCTTAGGAAACTGAATTGTATAATTACATATTTCTTTTTTTCTATTTCATTTTCACTGCACTCCTGTAATGGTGAACACCCTTGGGTCAAAATCTGGTGTTATTTTGAAAACATGTATATATCTTTTGAACAGGGAAAAGGCATGATTAAACACCAAGAAATACAAGAACTGCGCTAACAACTGGTATGTCTCTTCTTTGTATGTCATTTGACAAAGCCAACAAAGTAGTTTTTTAGAAAGTAGAAAAAACTCAAGTTTGACTGGAAAAAATACTACATGAATAATCCTTAATAGCTTTGGAATGTTTCAAAATCAATGATTTCAAAAAAACATTCTAAATCTTAATGATGTCATCCCCCCCCCCCCTTGTTTCAATGCTTACTTTGCCAAATCCTGAATGAGCTTGTCCTTTTTCTCCAATTCATGTTTGTATAATTTCACTTGATCATGAAGCTGAAAAAAAAAACATGAAAAAAATAAACATAAGCACATGTATACGAACTGTTATTTACCATGTTTACTAGCTATCCTATCGTTGATTGCAATTACTACAACCAATGCCTGTATCCATGGTAACATCAATACAGCAAAGTGCTTGGAGACAGAGCATAATAAATAGTACTATCTTCATGCACAATCATACTTCCATATAGCATGTTGGCGACAGCCATCAATGAGAATTAATTTATGCATGAATGGAGAATTGGTTTTCATAGCATATAATGTTACTAGGGGCAGCAAAATACAAATAATAACATTATTGTAACAAAACATGCCCAATTTGGTCCTACTTAATCTTCAACTTAATGCTTCTGATACTATTTCAAATGAACTCAACAAATATTATAACAGTATACAATAATTTATGACATTTTTTATCATTATTTGCCTCATTTTGTGATAGTGTGCACATCAACATGATCAATGTGTGGTTCATGTGTTTTACAAATTACAAGGTGAAGAATATGGGTCATCTAAATTGTTGTTTGTTATTAATTCTTTTATCATTACCGGTACATTTTGTGGTCATGTGCAACAAATGTACGGTCGCATTTGGGGTTTGCAATGCATCAGAATGTTATCTAATAAAGATAACTTGGGTTTGCAATGCATTAGAAGGCTATCTACTGAAGATAAATTGGGTTTGCAATGCATCAGAAGGCTATCTACTGAAGATAAATTGGGTTTGCAATGCAACAGAATGCTATCTACTAAAGATATATTGGGTTTGCAATGCATAAGAGTGCTATCTGCTGAAGATAACCTGGGTTTGCAATGCATCAGAATGCTATCAACTAAAGATAACTTGAGTTTGCAATGCATCAGAATGCTATCTACTAAAGATAACCTGGGTTTGCAATGCATCAGAATGCTATCAACTAAAGATAACTTGATTTTGCAATGCATCAGAATGCTGTCTACCAAAGATATTAACTTGGGTTTGCAATGCATCAAAATGCTATCTACTAAAGATAACTTGGATTTAAAATGCACCAGAATGCTATGAATTGGGTTTGCAATGCATCAAAATGCTATCTACTTAAGATAACTTGGGTTTACAAACTTTACAATGCATCAGAATGCTATGAATTGGGTTTACAATGCATTAGAATGCTATTTACTAAAGATAACTTTGGTTTGCAATGCATCAGAATGTTATGAATTGGGTTTACAATGCATCAGAATGCTATCTACTAAAGATAACTTGGGTTTGCAATGCATCAGAATGCTATGAATTGGGTTTAGAATACATCAGAATACTATCTACTAAAGATAACTTGAGGTTTGAAATGCATCAGAATGTTATCCACCAAAGATATTAACTTGGGTTTGCAATGCATCAGAATGATATCTACTAAAGATAACTTGGCTTTACAATGCATCGGAAGGCTATCTACCAGAGATGAATTGGGTTTGCAATGCATCAGAATGCTATCCACTAAAGATAACTTGGGTTTACAATGCATCGGAATGCTATCTACTAAGGATAACTTGGGTGTGCAATGCATCAGAAAAAATATCTTCCTTTAGAATTGACCATCATAATCATAGATACGGTAATTTGGTAATGCTTGCTATGGTGTGTTGCAAGGCATTTAATACATGTAGATGAAAGGTTTAGTGAGGAATCATGAATGTATTGCACACGAAAAATGAGTATAGTCAAAAATGGGAACTGTTATTTTCGTTACTGATACCTGCCCCATCCGCAATATAAGATAAGCTGTATTCATACTTGACACAAGTCCGGCATATCAGATTTTAGAATTTGCTGATGGATTGATATCAAAATGCAACACCTGTAAGCAAGTTGAGAAACAAAACACTTTCATTCAGTGTTTCTACTTTCCAGGAAATTACCCAAATTCCGGGAATTTCTACACAATTTTGGGAAAAAATTAATTCCAGGTAATTTTGGGAAATCTGGGAATTTAAGATATTATTTTGATTTTCAGTCAAATTTGCAATTTTTGCACATATTTTAAGATTTTAAAACAATTTTTAGCTAAAATTTGCCAGATTTTACAGATATCTTTTGTGCACATAACTGACCAAACAAAGGCAAAGGCACATAGCACTTTTAGAGATTCCAGGAAATCTCAATGAATGTTTTAAGGGGGGGGGGGCATTGGTTAAAAAAGAGAAATATAATTATTTTTGCAATTTTTACATCAAGCACCCCCTTAAAATATGTTCCCATGCATGGGTTTAAAGATTCTAGTTCATTGCACAATCCATTTTGTATGCTTTTATATGCTTTTCACCCCCATACTTCTCGGATAAACCGTTTCTGAGAAATCAGGTCGACCATAACTTTTGAACGGAAACGCGGAAGCTCCAATTTTTGGTCAAACAAAAAGCAGTTAGAAGGTATAGTAGTGTTTCTCCCAATAACATTTTTTGGCCTTCTAACCCCATCTTGCCCCTTAATATTATACTAGACTCAACTCAGTTACTAGTACCAGGCCCGTAGTCAGGATTTTTTCAAGGGGGGTGCGGATTTTCAAAAAGTGGACCTTTTGGAGAAAAAAGTTTCATTTTGGTCGACCCAAAACTAATTTTAGTGGTTTTGACAAAGTGACAAGCA
>JXSR01S001805.1:7354-23165 GCA_000969725.1 Ophiothrix spiculata
TATTTTAAAAAAGGTAATCCACGCATTCTTAAGGTATATTTTTTTTTTGCAATTTACAATTTGAGAAGTCATCCACGCAAATAAGATCTTGTTGAAAATTTGACCTTAATTATCTCGTATTTAGTTTAAAGTATTTTCTCTTTAACGAAGCTGTACATATAAATAAAAACTAAACTTCTCAAAATAAGGTTGGAAACTTTTTTAGCCGCCTATATCTCATTGGTTTGACACTTGTTCATCTATTTGATGCTACCAAACAAGATGGATTAATTAAATAAACTCCAAAACTTTTAATCTTATTGTCACCTTTTGTTATTCAAAAACAAACTGTTATCCAGTATTACAAAGTTTAATCATTCATCCATTCATTCACTGAGTTATCTATAGCATTATAACCAACAAGATGACACAGATACTGTTCAATTTTGTCAAACACTGTCTGTGACCTACCTGCTAAGAAAGTGGAATTACTCAGCCATAAAGCTAGCTATTGTTACAAATTTGGTGTCAATATAAAGAAGAGATTAATAGCTAATCCAATGATGTATCAAATAGATAAACAAGATTCAAATAAATGAGATATAAGCGGATAAAAAAGTTTCCAAACTTTTTTGAGAGGTTTATATATATTTTTATTTGACATATGGAATATAAAGGCCCAGACGAGTCATTTGATAAGTAACTCGACATGTTCTGAGCTTTGAGCGTTTATTTTTTCAAATTTGACATACAATTTACTCAAGCGTGATGACCTCCTACGAGAGGGTAAATCACCAAAAATTTGTCAAAATAATTTCTATTCTACTGGGACCTTAAAACCACTAATAACTCAATTTCGTCAAAATAACGCTTGACCAATTCTTGCACTACTACAGTCTTCAGTCTCTATATTGATGATGAACATAGAGCACTTAATACTTAATGTCATGAAAAGTTTACTTTCAACGTATCTAATAACTTAAAATACTAGTGATATTATACATACCAATAATGCTCAGATTTTGACAAAAATACTTCTTTTGAAACCTTTCAGATATCGGTGTTTTGTGCTGTAAACTTATAACAGGAATTCCTTTTTAATATCATTAGTTTTTCTCTGGAGCAAATTAATTTTACTAACTCCCTTTGGATTTTTAATGCATATTAACAGCTGCTGAGACTCTGGATTTAATATGATTAAAAACTGTAATATTGTACTTCTTTACAAGTTCATGTTGAAAATGTATACACGAAAACAACATAATTAACCTCATATTTCATGTTTGGATTGCTTTGGTTTTACAAAAAACTGCCATTTGATGTATATATTGTTATGAAGGCACCAAAAATGATAAAATTTAAACTATTCTCTTGTACTACTTTTAAGTTTAAATATGATAATGACGATAAAGAATAAAAATGGAGTGAAGAAAATGGGAATGAAGATCGAGACAAAAATGTTAACGACTAAAGCGAAAGCGAAGCACATCATTGGCTAATATACGAAAGAAAGGTTAGGATATAATACAGTGATGGATGTGTTGGTTCTGTACTGCTCCCGTAGTAATTATACGCTCCTCGTTAAGGCCAAAAACTTATCAATTTTGTGTGTAGTATTTGTATTGTTTAATAGATGCATCAATTTGAATTTCCGGTAACAGTTTAACATAATGAAATGAATAATCACATTATAATCACCAATTATAATCTCCTTAGTCGAACGGTATTTTAAATAAGGCAATAATGGCACCACGAGGTACATAAATTTCACTTTATTACCAGGGCAAGGTTAGGGTATCTAACCATTTTTAATGTCACATCTAAAGCATCTTATTTATTATAAATTTTGAAAATGAAAACTAATAAGTTTTGATCTATTTGTTCATGTTCGAAATAACTTTGATTTGTAGAAGCTATGGTCGCATTTGACCGTACAATATCTTGCAGAACCACATGAATTGCACAACAGAAAGGAGAATTTCAAACAACTAATTAAGACAATATATGAATGATACAGTGTCTTTAAGAGTACATCACACCCCTTTTCTCTGTTTTAACATGTTGCCTATGAGACCCCGAAATTTGTACATTTTAAAATGCGTAAGCTTTTGCATGCTTTAAATGCCAAAATCTAAACCAGACCATTTACTAATTAAATTTGATATTTCTAGTATTTGTTGGGGTGTAAAACCTTCCGTACATTTCCAAAAATACATATGTGTACGATTTATATTAACAACAAAAGGTAAAATCCTGTTTAAGTCTTCCTTTGGCAAAACCGGCATCATGGAGAGTAGTGTGTCATAGACTGTGTTCGGTATATTCTTATGTCATATACGCTTATTATTCGACTATTATCGGGCAGTACATTGGCTATTTAGAGGAGCATCGACCTTTCTTTAGTGTATAAATAAATGCATCAAAGAGCAACCTCGAACGAAACGGGATTTGTAAAAAAGTATTTTCTTCTCCATTAAACAGTACTTATATATTTTAAATACTGGGAAAACAAATTGTATTCCCAGTTTATATTGTGCTTGCAACATGGCGCGGTTGGTGTATTATTAATGTGCTGTTCTTAAAATACATAAAATCATGCCCATATTACGTCCCAATGTTATTCCTTTTCATATAAATGAAATCGTGTCAGTAATGAATGTATGTGTATATTACAAACAAAACTATATGGATCATCTTTATCAGTGCCCATGGCTTATTTCAAAAATATGTATTTTCAACAATCGAATAAATACTATAAAAACAAAACAAAATATTACAAAGGGCACAAGGGTTTCTTTTTGTCAAGGACTTAAAATACTCCTTGTTTATAATATACCGTACCAAAATAAACTCTACAAATATACTAATTATTTTCACATATTTTGTCTATTTGTATATTTTTTAAAAAAGCATTAATATTATACGTCCTTGTACATACTTTGGGTTAATACGAAGCAGCAATAATAAAATATTTGTAGGCATTATTCGAAAGACCAAAATGACCGAGAAAAAACTGGGATTTACTTGTCCATTAAATTTACCACTAAACAAACACCGAGACGGAGATTGATAACCACTTATCTCTTATGTTCATATAACTAACTATCCATTATCAATGTCCACATAAATATCCACGCGTTTATCCCATCAGTAGCATTTAATTATGTTCCGCAATCATCCTTTTTGAAAGGCAGTGAAAGCAAGTACCAAATTTATGCTATTCGAAAACGCACTTTACTAACAGTAATTCACAATGATTCACTTTAATTAAAATGTGCCGTAATAGCATTAATTTTAAATGTAAAATATAGTGATCCATGATGATTTATGCACATCTTAAATCGATGGAGTAATTTGGTCAAAAAACGCTGGTCCCTCGAGATTCTTGTTGAAATTAGGTAAGAACGACAATACGTAATGTCACTGACCGATTTCATCAACGCCTTGAAGGGTAAGCTGATACTAATTTGGGATTTCAAAATTAACCAAGTTCAGTGTTCTATTACCATGGTATAGAACATATTATTGTGCACTTCTACTGATGTATTCATATTGATCAAATTAGACAAATACAATACATATCGTGAGTCATGAGCTTTCAACATTTTATTTCTAAATTTTATGGAGGATTCCACCAAGACACGGCAAATTAATAGAAATTTCATGCTAAGGTAACATTAAACTAGTAAGGTTTTGTTCTAGCAAGCTCGACAGTTCAATAAAATACTAATAAATAAAATGAAATAAAAAAAGACAAAGACACAATAAAAACATATTATTATGTTTTTGTCAATGAAATTTGTTTATCATTCAAAGTTTCTGGGTTTCTGGTATTTTCATGTTTCGATATATAAATATAACAAACACTTACCTGTTTTCATGGTGATCGCCAAGGAATAACATGTAAAATAATAAAGAAAACAAAAATCATTAATAAAAATAACGTATACTTCTAAACCGCCATGAAACTAGAAAAGAAATACGGAAATATCTTTCTTACTTGTCATCTTTCTTAGTTTACAACAGTAAAGAAGGTCTGAATATGGTTCAGTAAATTAAAGCCAAGATAATCCTTTGAAGTGGAATAATATTCAGGCATTACCTATAAGTATGGGGTTAAATGTAATATAAATATAGCAAACGAGAAATCAAAAATTGTGATACACTGAGTTTTTACGATATGATGTAGCTGTGTTATGTAGTATCAATTGATATTGCTAAAACTTCAAATTTGTAGGTTTGATAAATACTTGGGGTAGAGTTTATATCAAATATTATTATAGAGTGGTAAAAAGTGAAAAAAGGTCAGATTTTAAGCTATCAATTATGCTGCTTTACTTAATGTTCAATTTAAAGGGACACTATTTTACCTCAGGAGTAATGTTTTAGTTCTTTTACACAGTACAAAACCATACGTTAACTTTTATGGAATGAACTGCGAGTTCATAAGATTAACAAACATAATTTTTGTATTGCTCTATCCTCTGGGAACCAGTAAGTGTTTTACACTGTCGATTCAAAGCAGGAAGCCCTTCTTTTAACTGCTATTAGCTTGCCTCCAAGGCAAATTTATCTTGTAATCTGCCTCTGGAGTTTACAACATATAATAACAGCTGCTTCGGGTAGAGATTCAAAATTATCATTGTGATAAGCAGAGGTGATAAGCATGATAAGTAAAGGACGTTCTTAGAGCAAAATGATAAAACTTATCTTGTCTTAACTCTCAGGCCCTAAACAAGAATTGGGGGCAAATTCGTTTTTTTTAAATGTACACAAACACGTAAAAACACACACATAACATGTTCGAATTAAGTGTTACAAACTGTCCTCTTTTTGTGTTTATAATAAATTGTGACATGAATGAAAATAAAGATGAAGAATAACAATGGCGAAGAAATTGAGGATGAACGTGGAGACACAGACTGCGAAGTCTTAAGGTGGCCTAGCACAGATAGAATTCCTCTATTTAATTTTCTTGTTTTTTGATATATGGTGTTTTTATGTGTGCTGACCACATTTCTGAAATAAAAAAAGGGGTCACCGACTTAGTTTTTGATAAAAATCCATTTTAAAAAGGGTATGTATTACCACTTTTTACCATTGACGTCTATGGTAAAATCGAAAAAATTAAGACAAAAACACTTATAATTAAAAAACGGCTCTATTTTTTCTCTCTTTTTCAAATATGTATTGGTCCTTATATTGTTCTTAAAAAAAAGTAATAAAAGATATGGTCACCGACTTACTTTTGGAGATACAAAGCAAAATAAGGCAAAAAAATGACATTTTTAGCAGTGACTAGTCCCTTAAGCACTGTGCGCTTTGGGTCCTGCGCCGTCAGGAGCAACGCGCATGGTCTTATGCGTAAAATATAAAAATGACGCATGTGTAAGGTCGCGTTTTATTAAAGCGCAAGATACAGTACGCCAAAAAGTACGCTAAAAGCCCGGGATAAATACTTTAAAACTGTGGCCAACACCGCTGATATCAGCTCACTCGTGGCGACACCGCATCTGTGCTAGGCCACCTTAAGTGTTAGCAAGCATAGCAGTCGCTAATCCATATAAATAAATGGTAAGGATGATACTACAGTGATGGATGATTATTGCTGAAAGATGTTAGGAAATTTGTGTTAATGCTGTGCTATGAATGATAAACACTGAAAACTAAACGCTAATTGATATGTTGTGTTAGATGTTCCCTGTATTTAGATTGCTAAATGGGAACATCGGTTTCAATTTCCTATGCATTTTTTCAACGCAAGGAACATAATAATCCATTATAAGTACACATTATTATCTCCCTAAACAAATGCAATTTAAATGAGACATTAGTTTACATAAAGCCTAATTTCATTTGAATCATCAGGGCAGGGTTAATTGATCCACTTATTCATTAGAAAAATGTGACATTCAATTCATTGTAATTAAGGTTAAGAACTTCGAATTCGCGTAAATTTAGCGTGAAAATGCCACGGAAGGAATGAAAAGGGGATCATTGAGTATCTGAACCAATAAAAAGGGGATTCATTGAGACTTTGGTGAAAAACCAGAATGAAAGAGGATCATTGGGAAAGGTCGTCTAAAAGGGATCAATCACAAGGCACATCCTATGTAACCATAATGTAAGTGCCCCTCCAGATTTCAGAGCAATTTTGCATAATACTGTCCTTGGATATGTAAGATTGAGACTGTATTCCTCTTGATCACCTAACACGTCGGGGACAGTATTTTGAAATATTTCTCCCAAAACCACTTTACATTTATTTAATCTCAATTGACGTTATTTAGTCTTCTTAAATGGTAGGTTGCATACCTGTGTATATTTTGATATACATAACGAGTCAGGTTACTACCCATAATTTCTAATTCGTAAAAAAATAGATCTCTTTTTGGTAACGTTAATTGGATACTTCTTTTGTCAATTACAATCTTTATACGTTTGCAAATAAAAAACTTTTGTCTCTTCATGAGATTATTTAAGCATTTGAACAGACTTACTGTCTTATATTTATGAAAGACCTCCGCATAACAATGTCGAGCACAAAGAATCTTATATGAAATGTAAGAGACAAATCTTAGCGATCAAGTTATCTATGGAGGTGTGAAGATGGGCAACATATTCACAAACTATACATAAATCTAAAGGCTTTTGCAACCAAATCGCTACTTTAACGCTTAAATGCTTCATGGTATCATCGTATTAATAATTCATATAGACAAAATAATTCAAGACAGGATTATATTCTCTAATAGGGTGTCCTACTATGCTGTTAGTATTTCCATCATAGCATCTCTTGTTTTCAATACTTTAACCTACTTAGGCACGGTTTTTGACGCAAGCTTTTGAGTCATACAAAAGGGCTTGACGCAATCTCATTAAGATACGTGTAGTACAGTGTATTGAATGATGCAGAAAAATTGCGTCAGGGCCTCTATCATTATAAAGACTACTTCAAAGGAGGTAGTTATGTGTTTCTCTTAATATTTCTACGTCACGACTCAAAATACATCTCGTCATGGTTCCTGCGTCTTTCGAATGTCGGAAGATATTCCGTCATGAATTGGGAACAAGGCCTTACTCCCATTTCATCAACATAAAGGTGCATAAAGAGAGGTGTATCATGCGACAATTTATAAGTGGATCAGAGGTGCTGTCTTATTCATAAAATATGAAAATTATCACAGTCAAATTCTATCTGAATTTCCATTCAGTACCATGGAACTATAAGCTTCCTTTCCAGTAATTCAATTTCAAATTGTTACATATCTATTTCCGGGGTTCTCATAATCAATTCATCATGATTAAGGATATCTGAAAATCACATTTTCTATTTGGGCTCAACGTTAAATCGAAATGGGGCTCAAAAGGGTATGTGCGAAATCTTATAAGACCTGTTTTTATCTTGGTTGCCAAAAACTGGATACAGATAAATAAAGAATGCCATTCATTCTACAATGTATTTCCTGATGATCTATGTAGGAGCACCGGATGTGTCAGTTTTATATTTCATCAAATACCAAATTCGCTCTTTTAAGTTATAACATAGTTATATAGTGGTGTAGTCAGATATTTGGCAAATCCCACTGTTTAGAGCCTGGCATGTTTTGTACTACAAGGGTAGATGTCATGTGGAATTACGTTTTGTGTTCATTAAAGGACCAATAATTAATAACAAATATTTTTATTTCTTTTCTGGTTGTTCCTGTATTCATGTTTATAATAGTATCGGATGAACATTGCATTGCAGGTTTATATTTTATATATGACATTATAAAGAAGAATTGTGAATTATGACTTTTAATTTACTTGACTATCATGACTAATTAACACGTTGATATTTTCTGACATTATAATTATATTACACAAGGCCTTTGCTAAATATTTTTTTATAGAAAAACCTAGATTTATATTGATGTTAAACTTTATAGTAAGTTGATAGTAGGTTAGGTTTGGAAAATATAAGGTTAGGGTTTAAACCAACCCTCTAAGTGAGATGTTGAGATCGTTACTTAAAACTTGAAGGGATGAACATGGCCAGGTTTACACTTAAAAGTTACCATATCTGCTATATCTTTTTTTGCAGAATTCCTTTATATATCACCCTTCGCAGAAAGGATAATACGCAACGATTGATTGGTTAGATCAAGACAATACTCTATAGTTTAACAAGTTACAGCTTCAAAACTGCAAACTATTACAAATATGAAAGACGGATGCGTTGGTCGTGCAGAATAAAAGTTTCTGTATTTAAATTATTACTTTCTGTATGATGTCATAAATATATAAAACAGTTTTGATGGATAGTTTTCAATCTTTTACAATAGCTAAGTAATAAGGAGATATTTTCATAAATTCTATTAGTAGAAAAATAACAGGACCAACAATTAAAAAATCATTCAATTATTAAAATCAAAGACATTGAAGAGAATAGTTATTTTAAAGTATCATCGGTAAATTAAATCAATACTTAAAATTTGAATGTAATGCAATTTCAAGTATATAATTAACGAGAATCAGAATATTACTTTCGGTTTTGAAATAGAAAAAATGATAGTAACATACTTCTAGTATCAAATGATCTATTCTTCCTGCCAAGAAACACTCATAGCCTGTATCATTCCTTAACTCAAACAAAGGCCTGTTACAATCTGTCTTGATTTCACAACTTCCAATATATTTCGAAATTGGCTGTCTAGCCGTAGATCAGAAGACACAAATCGTTCCCTCTGCCAATCTAATCAACCCACTTTTCCAAAATATGACTCTAAACGGCATTCGGATAGTGCTATATAATATATGGTTAAGATTTGGAATATAAACTGTATTATCACTTATAATTGTTTGGCATGATGTAGGCCTGCTATAATATGGGCTCTCGTTTTATGAAGGTCATAATATGACTTGACTTCGACAAATGGAACAATTATTCATGACACTGAACTTTTCTTTAAGAGGAATACTCTTAAAAAAGAGACATGGGAGTAGCTAATGCATTCTTATTACGTTGCCATCAACGTTATTGACGGCCTTGCTTATTATTCACGATTTTTTCATTAAAAACATTCTAAATTCTAAAGGGAAGAAGTACATGTAATTTACATGAATGAGGTGAATTTTAATAAATCAATTTAATAAAAAAGGAAGGAATGAATGAAACATTATTCAAAAAAGTATATACAAAGCTCATAAACAACTTGTTCTTGAAATTTAGTTAATCATATATCCGAATATAAAAAATGTCAATTTTTTCTATGTCACATTTCAGTGGCGTAGCTACAATTTTTGTTCAGAGTGGGCAAACACATTTCTTCTCAATTTTTCTGAAATTTGCACATTTCAATTGTTGCACACATAATAGATTTTACGGCAATTTTAAAAACTAAAAAAAATGAAGTTTCAACAAGTTCTAGCTATTTTTTTAAAATTGTTACACGCATTTTCGTCCTTTTACCATGGCATTCTTATTGTCCTTTTCAAAATCTGTGTTCGATATATCTTTTACTTCATACATGCTTGTTAATTTATTTCATAGTACATTGGCCATTGAGGAAACAAATATTGTCGCTATTGTCGCAATAAATCGTCAGTATTTGTTTTTGAAAAGACCTACAAACCGAGTTCCCTGTTCATCAGCTTCGTGCTGTGAGTTGCTCGTTACATTTGACGATAAGTGATACAATTCGCCATGGTTGGCTTTATAACAATTACATACAACTAACGACTGCTATAATTTTAAACTGCCCAGCAATAATAAATTTAAAAAACCACCGTATTAAAAAGCCGAATGTTGAGTACCTTTAACCAAATAAGAGTTTAAACGGTGTAATCTGTTCAAATACCTATACCTACAGTCTACACATTTATACCTACTAGTACATGGTTTGTCTATTATATGTTTAGTTCTACAGGTTTGTATGCTTCATTGATTGAACCCTTAGTGGAATACTATAATACGTTCATACTTTTATAATATTGATGAAATTGACTAGCAGAACACCCACTTATTTTCTACGAAGAAAGAGAGTTAGAAAAATATCATAAATGTTGCAACTGAAAGACGATTGTATCACATTTGTCCTATTAAATTTGTATATCTTGACGTTTGATGTGGTGAAAAAACGCACTGAAAGAAATTACAACGGATATAGTGATGCATGATTTTGAGCGCTAAGTAGGTAAGGACAGTCATTCGATTGCAATAGAGTAACAAGCTAGAACCGTAGCTTTATATGAATCGATTAATTCATAATCCTCGGGTAACAGGCTTTTATTTTATTTATTTTAATATACAATGTTTATCGAGAGTTTGCAATTCGTAAATCGACAATTATTCACAACAAAGGGAAAGACAATGAGCATCAATGGAACGGAATGTCTATACCATCGCAAATTAACTCAAGAGGAAAAAACGTATTCAACTTGAAACATCTTACTTTAATGAGTTATGTTACTTTAAGATGAATAAGTTCCAGCAGCTGGCAGCTGGTCCAGTCTGAAAGAAGTGCATAAAAGGGGTCAAGTACATAATATCGTTTCCAATTAAGACTTAAAATACAAAGGGGCTAATGCAAACACGAGTAAGATTGAGACGTACCTTTGCCGACCAAATATATCAAGTAATATGAGTATGTTAGGTTGGAGCTACACAATTGGCATTTAAGCACAAAGAGGTAAGTAGCCTAGCCAAGAAAAGGGAGACATGATGGGTAACTGTCAGAATTAATAATGATCAATGTTATAAATTGAGAAAAATATCATTCTTTTCAATCACTTCTTGGAAGTCATTTATATATGAAATTGGGGTGCAGTGTCTAGTAACTAGCCTAGACAACAATGAATTAAAACATTTTACTCTAATTTTAATTAGAACCGAAATTTTAATGTTTTTTTATGAAAATCATGTACTTTGTTAATGTCATTTACATTATATATTATTCCACATATGCTGATCAATCACTCAACATTATTTCATTTTTAAAAACAACGGTCAATTAAAATTCGACAACGTCAACATCGTTTTACGACACGTAGAAACAGAGACTCGCTTACTCTTTTAAATCACAAAACAAGTAATAAAACATATTTTAATGAAATCCACGCTCTCTGCCGATAGTACTGAAAATCAAAATGTTTAATCCGAATGTAAAAATACAGACGTTTTCAGTGCAGCCCGATTTCATGAGATGATAATCGCAAAAGGCACAATGGTAGTTCCTAAAACGCTCCCTCCATGGCTTTATGAGATAATGTATGGACATTGTCGTCAGCTGCTATATTGGTTTAATTATAACGCATTGTTGTAACAAATGTCGTATCGATGCCTACTTTCAAAACTACTCTAACAGCGCAGTTTCTAAGTAGCAATTAATTAAAACAGTTACCATATCACAACTACGTAAATTAATTTAAAGTAAGGTATAAAGTGTCGTAATCCATGCTTTTAGCATATTCAAAGAGTCATTTTTATATCTGTCGATCAACTTTTATGTGCGTCCTAAGACCGTTTACGTTTCTAAATATTAAAACAAAAAAAGATTCAGTTAAAAAAGACGCTGAAATAAAAGTTAAAAGTATGCTTCCTCAGAAATGACTTACAACGAACATAAATTCGCAAATTAAGTAGGAAATGTTTTTGATAAAATCGACTCACTCTCCCATTAGTATATATTATTATGATATTTACAGTTTAAGTGTAAAAGCGGGGTCGTTGTTCAATGATTTTCAATAAAACGATTGACTTTCTAAGATAATATTTTAACATTTTAGTCAACTGCTAAATTATTTTTTTTATAAGCAACACTTTGTGGTACCGTACGTCATAAGTATGCCTTCAATTGCAAAATTGCAGCAGTGTTACATAATGACACATTCAGATGTTTAATCGAAGCACCTGTCAATTCTCGTTCTTGAGACATAAATTGATTAGAACATTTTGATGTGGTTCTTACAGGTAAAACAGAAAGTATGTAAAGCGCGATGCTGTAATCAATAATGGATATATATATATCTTAGCTGCAAATACATATATCGGTTACAATGCTTTAGAACATGCGAAGAATCATTTCGGTATCGATCGATCAACATTGTTAGATGGTACTCCTTTGGTGCACTTGCAGTCCGTTTACTAACGTGACACATTACAGCAGCCATTAGTCATGAAACGATTAAAGTAAGCTTGGTTTTTGTTTTTACAAACAATGTTGCAGTCAGTTGGAGCACACCGGTCTTGTAAGACATTTGCTTTAGAAAAGTTAATGACTCTTCTTCTGGTGTCTTTTTACAGTTCTTTGAAATTACTGGATCTGAGTGGGAAAATTCTCTTGTAATATTTCCTCTTTACATGGCATATAATGATTGATGTTTATTATGTTATTATGTTTTGAGAATCTGTCATCCTATTCCTCTGTATGTAAGTTTGGAAAGCAATTATTTTGGTCATATGAAATCTCAAGTGAAATTGGAGATCAATTTCATTTGCATTTGCATGTTTATTGGAGTGATCGTGAATGTGGAAAAGGCCTATTACGAAAAATGATACTTGAGATAGTTTTGGTTGTTATTTTTTGTATTTTTAACATAATTTGTATTGGTTGTAAACAATACTTTGGGTAGTTCCCATTTAGTATTCATGTTTTTTTCTTTTGACTTCAAGCCTATATCTGATGCATACATATCTATCGGATGCCTTCTTTGCAAATTTCTACATTCTCATGAGGGTCAATTTACAGTTCTTTTTGAATTACCAAATATTTTGTGCAACAAGTCTTTGTCTATCTTCTAATCTTATATAATTCAGATGCATCTTCTAATCAGAAAGGGATGCTTGGTGTTGTAAATCTCCAAACATTTTCATTAAATACTCCTCAATGTAGTGTACTGATTTTTCATCACCAATTATCACCAAGCCTCCGTTATTATTAGAAAATACGTTGGAATTATATAATATCAGATTATAAGATAAAAAAGACGCCTTGAACCAAATATCTGGTACCTCACAAGAACTACAAAATGACCCCGACTCTATTAACAAAGTTATGAATAATGAATAAAGTATGGGCATGCGTTTTTTCATGATTTTCTTCCCGAATTCACCGGTAATTTTCTTTCAGCTCAGTAATAATCTTTGGTTTTGAGCTCTCAAAATCAAAGCTGTACACTTCAAGGTAACCCCTTCATATGTAATCTAATGGACATACTCAGGAGACTAAGGATGTGATATAATTCTTCCATGAATTGTACCCTAATGGATATTTTGCCAATTGAAGATCACGCCGTCCAGTTAAAGTGACAAAGAGTGACAACAATGAACGGTACAGTTTTTCAACACCTCAGAACTTAGGAGATTACTACTGCAATTTATTTTGTGTCAAAATCTTTCTTCAAGTCTCCTATTTCAATGTAATATGTCTAGAATTGCGATACTTAGTTTTAAAGTTATTAACAATAAAACATGTGTAGTAAATATTTGGACACCCTGTATATACCATCGTAATTTGCCTTAACAGAGAAATATATTCAACTACAGAGAATATTATACAACTTGAAACACCTTACTTTACGATATATAACTTCCAGCAGCTGGCAGCTGGTCCAGTCTGAAAGAAGTGCATAAAAGGGGTCAAGTACATATATCGTTTCCAATTAAGACTTAAAATACAAAGGGGCTAATGCAAACACGAGTAAGATTGAGACGTACCTTTGCCGACAAAATGTATATCAAGTTATACGAGCATGTTAGATTGGAGGTACCCAATCGGCGTTTAAGCAATAAAGAGGTATGTATCCCATAAAGAGAGGCATGAAGGTCATGTGTATTAATGATAGCCGGAGTTGTAAAGCAAAACAAATTTATCTGTCTTTTCCATCAATTCTTTTTAGAAGTCAGAATATATGAAATAAGATTACGGTGTCATCTAACCAGATTCATTCTACAATTTATTTTAAAAAATACAATACGGCTACGGCGGAATGTCATGTTTACTGAATGTTTTCGCCTACTTATACATGTCAGAATATCGATATATTTGGAGCACATATAAAATAGAGTCTTTAGTTTATAAACCTCTTAATTTCATGATATTCGTATAATTCAATTGTTTTCAAATTTTGACAAGATATTAGGCTTGATACTTCTTATTGGATTTCATATAATATGATATAAATATGCAGTGTTGATGTTGAATAATAATGTTATGAACTCGAGATGTTTTGCCTAAAAAAAATACGGACGTGAACTACGCCATAGAGAATTCCCCGTTTGAGCAGTACTGCTTGTTTTAATAGCTACATTATCTACATTCCGTCTAATATTAGCACTCGCAAATTGAGTATTCTGTAGAGGCAAAAGAAAAATACGGCATTCTAAAGTTTGTGTTTTATATTTTAATTCACGATCCCAAGGCTGTTCAGTTACCTCAGTGGTTATTCCCTCGATTTGTAATGCATGACAATAACTCATGGTTCCAGTGCTTAATAATAGTGGCATAATCGAATGTTCAACATATCCCTTTAAAGTGAGCACTTATAAACTGTCGTTCTAGAGATGTGAATTGATTTGAACAATTTTCTGTCAT
The DNA here is from genome assembly GCA_000969725.1 of Ophiothrix spiculata. Taxonomy (NCBI): domain Eukaryota; kingdom Metazoa; phylum Echinodermata; class Ophiuroidea; order Amphilepidida; family Ophiotrichidae; genus Ophiothrix; species Ophiothrix spiculata. The sequence continues at coordinate 21,910 of JXSR01S001805.1, forward strand.
TCTTACAGATAGGTAACAACGAATAGTAAGTAATACATTATAATGTTGTAATCAAATAATGGATACATGGATAATCTCGAACGTAAGATTTACAGCATATTCAAAGAAGGATTTAGGTATCAATCAATCAACCGGATTTAATGCTATTTTGTTTTAAAAATACCTGCTCAATTACAATTCCACACCATAAAGTGACAGTTATTAACCGCCATACGTAAACATTTTAAATTCTAAATGCGAATAGTAAAAATAATATTTTTGATGACATTCACGCACTCAATTGTGTTCATCATACTCACATTTTCAATTAGAATTTTAAGACATAGACAATGTTGGTGAGCTCGAGTTCATGAGATGATAATCGTAAAAAGTTCATAAAACCCTCGCTCTGTGCCTTTATGAGATAATGTATTGACATTGTTGTTGTCTGCTAAATTGATTTAATAATAACGAATTTCCGTATAGACTAGCTACAAGTCTATGATCTGCAAATTTCACTTATCCTGTCCCTTTCTTCGTAATTGTCTGATGAGCTTTTTTTCTAATAATAATACTAGTAGTTGTTTTCAAATCAACCCAAATAAACAAAAATCTACACGTCCAAAGCTTGATATTCTCAGCTTGTACATTATTCATACATAACCCTCAATAAACCATGCTATAAACATAATGCTGTTGCATTTGTGATTAAACCACATGAATGGTCATTCCCTAATTCTGACTGGCAAATTCCTAAGTCCAATTTAGAATCATGATATGAGACCACATCTGTGATTTGTGATATAAATAGACCAGATACGGGTAAAATATTAGTAGGCCTATGTTGGTTGCCAATTGGCGTCAACTAGATATTTGAGGTTTGATGTCTGAGACTTGTGTATAATATTCAATAAGAATGAAATAAAAATTGACTAAATAGCCTTGAATGCACGCACATCATATCGGTACCTGTAATTATTGCAAAAACCACAGTGGTGTTACATGGTGACATAATCAGATGTTTAGCCAATCCCTTTAAGGTGAATTCGAAGCACCTGTCACATCTCGCTCTAGAGACGTAAATTGATTTGAACATTTTGATGTCATTCTTGCTGGTTACAACGGAAATAAGTATGTAAAGTATAGAGTGGCGTTAGATATTGGGTCTAGTATACAGGTTGTATAGCGTATAGCACATTCAAAGAGTCATTTTGGTATCAATCGATCAATCGATAAAATTTAAAATGCGTTTACGTTTCAAAGCACCCGACATTTTC
>JXSR01S001806.1:11336-33592 GCA_000969725.1 Ophiothrix spiculata
CAAAATATTATTCAAAATTATAAGTAAGTTTTTGAGCATGTCCATGTTGTAGTCTTGTTTGAGTAGTTGTGCTGTTAGGTATTTATTTTTGTCTGTTACCTTTTGTTGTATTCTAGGGAAGGACATTTAACAGGCCTTATTGGCCTTCCGGTCCTGTCCTCCATAATTATGTTCCGTTTCTATGTTATTTTGATGTTTTTTATGAAATAAAAGAATCTGAATCTGAATCTGAAATCTGAATCTGAACCTGTAGTTCAGGATTGAACTGCAAGGCACCTTAAGATAAATAAGCAATTCCAATACATCACCAATGATTTGCCTATGTATACATGTATGTGCATATTCATAGCACTTGACAATTGCTTGGCTGAGTAGGTTCCACTCATACACGTAATGCCTCCGGCGTTCTTTCTATCTGATAGATGTTTGCATTGAATTGATATCAAAAAGAAAGTTACAAAACTAGCGTGAATATCCTCTCTGATGTTATCGTGTGGTGATGCCCTTTTCTGTGAAGGTTGTTGAATGGTGCGCTTTGGAATGGCTTTGGAATATTAAATAGTTTCAACCTTTCCCATTTCAATAAGACTTATTTACCTGGTTTACTTAGCTGATAGAGTTGTGTTTGACATTGGGAAAAGTATCTCCTTACAGAAATGGAAATTTGAAACTGTTCTTGAATAATTTTACTTCATATTTAAATATGTTTGGTATATAGAATAGATGCTCTGTTTGCCGAGTTGTCTGAATGCTTCTAGATTTTTATTTCCAAATTGTAATAGGTGTTTTTTCAGATTGACTGGTAACATGAATATGCTTTATTTTATTTTAGGTCCCTCAAAAGTCTTTTTGATAAACATTTATTTTGTTGGTGTTTTTGATGTGATATTTTTGACAAAAATATTTCTCTGGGAATATTCTAAGTTTGCAAGACATAAATGTATATGACTAGATAAGTAATTATACATCCAAATCTTAGTAAATCAGGAGCTTTTTAGAAACTGCCCACAACACTATTACATCTGTGCAAGCTAGCCATGGTAACCCTATACCTACTACATGTAACTAATACAAATGGCCCAAGATGGTAGATAAAAATGGCTTGTATTTCAAATCTTTGTGTGTTCGTGATAAATCTAGATGCTATATGAGTACAGATCTTGTATTTATTGGAGTGGGAAACAGCACTTGATGGCGTACAAGAAATGGCAATAATGTTTATTCTTTAGTGCATAGTGATCATAAGTTTATTTTAAATTATCATTTCAAAAAGACAAGACATAAGAAATTTGAGAGCAATTTATTCATCATTTGTCTTGCACAATACATGTATAATCAAGGTGCAGAGTGTTTTACAAAGACATGATTGTTTTAATTTCATATTTTAAGCTGGTAGCTATTTTAAAAGTTCGTGTTTTTACACTATTAAATATGAGAGAATATTCTTTTAAGGAAAACTTATGGACACAAATATTTATCTACTCATAATAAAATTCTTCTGTTCATAATCTGTTGAAATTTATGTGCTTTGTTCACTTGCATCTCACATTAGGATACTATGCCGGTTTTAGTTGTGTGTACATTGTAAAATTTTGTGATTCAGAAGAGCTTCTAAGATGGCTAAAATCACCAGCCTGATATCTCAATGTAGTGTAGCTTGAAGCTGTTGAATTCCTACTAAGTTAACTGTGTATTGCCTTCAAATGTCCCAAGTAATTAAGACACTGATTGGTCAAATAATATTGATTAAGTTGGTTACAGTTAGATAGTTGGTTCAAACTCTCAGCATAAAAACCATGTGAGGGAATGAATAACCTTCTTACCTTGAAAACTATCCTCAGGTGGGATTGAATTTAAGCAATTAGTCAGATGCGGTGTTTTGATTTGGTCATGTGGCGTTCACTATCTTACTGCTGTTGAATTTCTCTTAAAGTGCAATGTTAGGTTTTGAGGATGAATAAAGGGAAAAGGGCAAGAATTCACGACTCCCCAGCAACAGTAACTTAGGAACCTGCACAAGCATGATAGAATGACAAACTTTGCTTATGTAATATTTGTTTACTTTATTTCAATTTTGAAACTGTTTTATTATGATATGTCCTGATATATATGCATCTTGATTGCTTCAAACACATTTTAAATGTACATATATGACACAATCAAGAAAAATAAGTCATTTGTCAACAGTTTTCAAATTTGAATTTTCAATACAGCATAATTGGTCATTAAAAATGGAACATTTTGAACTGAACCACCAAATTTTATTGTTATATGTCTGCATTCAAGAGATATGGGAGATCACTAAACTTTAAAACATTGAAAAACAAAAGAATTTGCTACGTTCGTTACCTTGTAACTCAAGATCACTTTTTCCGACATGCAACCCTTTTCCCTTGATCATGCCACGTATATTTAAGTATAAATGTAACATAATAATGCCTTAGGGATACGCTTATTTATGCTTATTTGGATTGCAATATATTTGTTTTTGCAATATACAGCTATTTGATTTAGCAATATATTCCTTTATTTATTTTAGTAAATTACAGCGTACAGAATTGTCAGAAAGTATTTGTCAATCATGCTATTAATTTTTTTTTTACCTTGAATGACTGAATTGAATGGTATTGACAAGCTAGACTTTCAAATAGTTTCTAGCTAATGGGTATGCATTTAATCAATTTCATATACAATATGTTTTTGGTTTTGTTTTTGCTCTTTTAAATGTTTAACTTTATTAAGATATCATTGACATTGTGGATCAATGAAAAATTAAAAACAATACATGAAAAAAGCTTTTCATTTGGAAATATTTTTCAAGAAATATTAATATTTCTATTTGATTTTGAGTTTTGAATTATTCAGAAATATTTCAGTTTGTTTATAATGTTTTTGTACCTTCAATTACCTAAAATTACTATTCAATAAGTCTTTGATGTATATAATAAGGGAGTCAACTATTTTTTAATTAAGTAAAATGGTTTGAAGGACAATATGTTTTGTATTTGATGTGCATTATTATTAATATTATTCAAATTAATTTTACTTAGTATTTTTCATAATATCAACAAGTTCAATAAATGATTCTTGTCCATCATTCAGATATTGATCTGGATGGGCTTAGATGCCTTGTAAAGAAGCTTTATATTAATTTGAGAAGCATTTTTAAAATTGATTAACAAACATTTGTTGTGAACATAAACATCTGTTTGCTTTGGGAAACCAGTCACTGGGTATATTTCTCTGAATGTTTGTTACTTATTTTCCTAGATCTCTATATTGATTTCTTATTAGTCATTGAATCATACATATGTGTATATATGTTCAAATAATCAATGGAAAGTGAAATATAATTTTTATATTAATTGTCATGATTATTATCATGAAATATAAATTATATTCAAAATATGTTAGATATAATCATATTGAGGAACTTGTTTGAAGGAGTGTCATAATTTTGATGCTTGAGGATTTTGTTACGCAATTATTAAATTAGTCTTACAACACATCATAAAGCATATATGTACAAAATTGAAACTAGAACTGGTAAATTGAATTTCCAATTACTGAAAATCTAATTCATTTAAATGCTCATGACAGTTTTGAGACAAAATTCCCCTAATCTCACCTTTCTTAAACAAACTGTTCATAATCTTCCAAATTTACATAAAGAGACATATGTTAAATGGTTGAACAATTTAAGCATTATTCAATCCTAAAAGACGCCAACATGTCACTCGTCACAGTACTAATTATCATGTTTTACTACTGCTTCTCACCAATAGGGAATTTCAATTTTCAAATACCAAGACTCAGATGGTTTCTAAACCACTCATTTAGAAATTACAAGGAAATGAAAACAAAAGAATCCCCCATTCCTCTACTATCAGCTGTACCTCTAATTTTACTGATTATCAGCTGTGAATTCTTAAGCTTATGTTTGTACTTAGGCTAAGATTATTTCATTGCATGGCAGGTTGACAGGGCTTATCAGCACCAATATTTATCCTAATCCTTGGTGATGAAAGCAAACCTAATATGCTGTCTTTAGAGTGCAAGGTATTCCTGAAGTACTGCTAAATGTAATAGTCATATATGTATTAGGATATTTGCTGACATGATTAATCATAATTGAACGTAAAATTACTATCAATTATTTTGATGTGTACTATTTAACTGTTACTGCTGGTGCTCTGTACATTATGGTACATTTTATTAATTTTTAATCAGACATGCACAGACTGAGGCCAGAATTTTGTCAGGATCAAAACATAACTATAGAGAGATTTATTCATAACCGTGATTATCAGCCTTAATCAACTCATTTCTGCTCAATTTTGACAATGAAATGTTCATTCATTGACAGTGCCAGCACATCATTCCATTCCAGTCCTTAAATAGTTGGCTATATATTTCAGTCTTTAACTTAGATCTTCAAAACAATTATTTGTTAAAATAATCATCGAAACCTTTTGTTTTAAAAACAAAAATTCAAAACATCAATTTATAAATAAGAAAGTTGGAGGTGTAAAAAATGTGCCTTATAAGCTTTTAGTAGTAGGTTATTACATGCAGTTAGCGAGTGTAGTTCAAGATTGAACTGTAAGGCACCCTAAGACAAATTAGCAATTCAAATACATCACCAATGATTTGCCTATGTATACCTGTATGTGCATATTCATAGCACTTGACAATTGCCTGGCTGAGTAGGTTCCACTCGTACAAGTAATGCCTCCGGCATTCTTTCTATCTTTATATAGATGTTTGCATTGAATTGATATCAAAAAGAAAGTTACAAAACTAGCGTGAATATCCTCTCTGATGTTATCGTGTGGTGATGTCCTTTTCTGTGAAGGTTGTTGAATGGTGCGCAATGTATGGTTTTGGTATATTAAACAGTTTTGACCTTTCGTATTTCAATAAGACGTATTTACCTGGTTTTCTTAGCTGATAGAGTTGTGCTTGACATTGGGAAAAGTATCTCCTTACAGAAATTGAAATTTGGAACTGTGCTTGAATAATTTTACTTTATATTTAAATATGTATCTGTATCTGTATCATTTAGTCAGTATAACTCCTCACTGAGGTAACATCACCAACCTAAATAAAACTTTGAGCAAAGCTTGGATGGATGTGAGAAGAATTTGCAAATAAATTTAGTTGGTGTTGGTGACTTGGTTCTTGAAGGCTTCTAGGGTGATTGCGTTGACAGCAGATGAAGGCAGACGATTCCAGACTGGTATAGTTGATGGGAAAAAGGTATCACCGTAACGGTCTAGCTTATAACTGATCTGTCGAAATCTCTTGCTGTTGCCACGGATCTTTTGGTCTTGGTACACCAGATGGTCAGCTAGGGAGATGTCAACCAGGCTGCGTGTGATCTTGTAGAACATGGTAGTCTCTTCTGTTTCCTTCGGGTTGAAAGGGGTTCCCATTCCAGATCAGCAAGGAGTTTGGTCACTGTGCCTTCTAAACGCTCATAATTATTTTTACAAAATCGGGCAGCTTGGCGTTGAACTCTTTCAAGTTGGTTGGTATATAGAATACAGTTGGCTGAGTTGTTTGAATGCTTCTAGATTTCCATTTCCAAATTTCTTTAATATGCAGATCTACCATTTTTATAGGTGCTTTTGACACTGACTAGTAACATGAGTATGCTAAATCTAATTTGGGACCTCTCTTAAGTCTTTTACTGAATATTTTGTTTTCTTTGTATGTTTGATGTGCTATTTTTGAAAGATAGTTTCAGAGTTTGCAAAATGTATATGACTAGACATGGAGTATTCCATCTAAATCTTAGTAAAATCACATTTTTTTCTGAAAATTCTTTTTGCACAAAACAATTTTTATACAAAACACTATCATATCATTATGTCTGCACAAGCTAGCAATGGCAATCTAATACTTACTACATGTAGCTGATACAAATGGCCCAAGATGGCAGATAAAAACCGGATTGTATTTCAAATCTTTGTGTGTTCATGGTAAATCTAACTCCTCTATGAGTGCTCTTGACATGTCTTGGATTGAATGCAATGGGAGCAGCTTGCCGGCTGTTGTAAATGAAAATGATCAGGATTGTTGGGGATTGTCCTGAGTTTGTTAACACTTTATGTTTATGAGCATCATACAGTGAGACTGAACATCAGTGGAACTGGTTATGTTTAAAAATATTGAGTGTGAATATATAATTTGAGGTCAAGTATTATTTTACTAATAAATTGCTTGGAGTGATTGTAATGCATGGTTGTGAAATGATTGCTCTTGATTTGCTAAGGTTTAGTACCCAAGGAGAGGGGTACCTCCATGTATAGAGTATAGGGATTATCACCCAAGGTTAATTTTTGACAGAGAAAATCTGTACACAAATTGAGCATTATATCAATAGCATTTTTTGCCTTGCAAAAGAAAATTACAACATTGTAATGTATATGTTTTACATTTCAATTCAGTATCTCAAGACTGCCTCACTGCTCTATGGAAGTTCCTGTGCTGCTTAATGCATGACTAATGTGTGCAAGAATCCATGGTTTGAGTCCCCACAAATGCAGTGGAAACTATTTCTCTTTTCATGATTAAAAAAATTAAATTCTGATTCACGTTTTATTGAACAGTCACTCAAAGTTGACATTATTTACCCTTAAATTATTACTGAATTTATCATAATGCCTTGTAATAAAAATGTTTGTTGTGCTAGAATATTTATGTAGAAAACATTTGCATTAAAAAAATTCTCAAGTAAACTGTGTATTAAATAATAATGACCAGATTGTTGAAACATTGTTTTTCTTTAATATTAAAAGAACATTTGGTCCAAGGACAGTTTAGTGATCAAGTGTCAATTGCTCAATTACATTATGGACAGGGAATTTCCCCTCCCCCACAATAATCACTTTTTTCATGATGTTATTGTTTCAGGAAACATTGTAGTAAATGGTCGCTTGTCAGGTGAATTCAGAGTTTAACAATGCTAGTATGTGCTGTTGTTTAAACATTACAAATTTTAAATTGATCAAGTTATGTGGATGCATCAACAAATTGATTGATTGTATATATCTAGCTTGCTTCTTGGTTGAGGACAGTTACCTTGGGTTGATTTCAGTGCAATTATATTTTTAAACAAACCTCCACAATACAATTAGAGAGAAACACTGAAACCCATGATAAACCAAAGGTGTTTACAGTAAACACAATAGTTAGAGATTTCTGCAAAAATATATTTATATATTCAGAGAAATATCAACAATTTCAATGTTTAAACTGTCAGCAGTCTTGATAAATGAATAGTCCAAAAGTAGGACTTGTTGCCCTGCACTTGTGTCTAGATTTTTGTGAATTCACACATTCAGTAGCATCCTTTTAGCTCTTTTTGTATTTAGACAGTAATGGTATTTTATCTCAAGTAGCTCAGTAACCTTGATTAAATTGTTCTGGATACCAATAAATTAATAAATCTAGACACATTAGTCTGGTGGGAACGGGGGGTTCCCATGCACCCCAAGAACTTACTTTTTTGTAACCCTTAGACTGTCTAATTAATGAATTTTGATGTTCCCAAATTAAAATTGTGTCCCATGGGGGTCATACATGTGCAAGGCAACAAGTACCATGTTTTGATACGCCTAGTCATATATGAAATACATTGAGGTTGGTTTCGCTGCAGTGAAGTGTCTTGGTTAAGCTGATATCAGTGTTTGTCCTTATGTTTATGTCTTATGTATACTTTTACAACATTGGACCATTGCATCACATAATTTTGGCATATTGCATTGGTGTGAAAAATTACAAACATTAGTCAAAATTACCGAGCACCACCATTTTCTCCAGAGTTGAACTGGTAATGGGCTTTTGTTTTAAAACAGTGCGATTTATTACAAAGGTTCTAGAGGTTGACAGATACTGGGATGTCCACTGTGGCCATAGAAATAATGCTCTTTCCTCCAGTAATGAAAGGAAAGTGAGTGTAAGTAAATTGCAGGTGGAAAACAATTGTTACTTAAGTCCATCAAATATTTGATCACAATCTCATTGCTATAAAATTGTTAAGACCTGAACCTTGAAAACATCCAATAAAGTGAAGGTTAGATGCAATTTAAGTTAAAAATAATTCATTTATCTTTGTCGTCAGTTCTAAGCAGTGTAAACATAATTAAATGCACTCATGAATAGAGCTTTATCTGATGGTCACTATTCAATGCATTGGTGAGAAAAGAAAGGACAAATATACTCCTAAAAGGTTGTGTAGAGTTTGAAAGTAGTAAAACACTTTGACTGATAATTTATATAACACTGTGGAATTGTATCCTTTTTTTTTTAAATACATTGACTCTTATAAATACATATTGTCTAGTACTATTTCAATCATTTATATATATCACAAAGATTAGTGAATGTCATTGAACTGCTTATTCTATCATTTTTTGAAATTACTAAGATTACAGGATGTCCACAAAATGAATAATACCAAACAAGAATTTTTTATTGACTCAAAGGTATACTATTTGTCAGATCTTGCTTATCTATAACATGTATTTATGTGGTGTATATTTAGAGATCAAAAAGAGCATAATTTCTAAACACATTTTTTTTTAAGTAACAAAAGTGGAGATTGTGTAGTTGAAATTTTACAGTGCTTTTCAGCCATGCAACCACCATGCCACAGTGAAACCAGCCTTTAGATTTGATTTCATGCAGCAACTCAATCTTGATGTAGCAGAATGTTGTATTTTCAATTCATCATGTGAGTGCAAAAAAGTCGTATCTGTAGTTGTTGCCATTTTTCATAAGTTAATTTAATGCCCCATCCTGGGTCAGTGGCTCTTGAAAAGATGCAGATTACCATTTCAAAAGCCACTGACAAATGGCAGGGAAATTATGAGAAATTTTTCTCATTTTAGTATGAGGTGTTAACATATATAATTTATGTCAGCCATTCCAGATATGACTCAAGGTGTTAACGAATATAACTTATGGCAGCCATTGCAGATACAACTTTCTTGCACTCGCATAACAAATTCTTTCTGGAAATGAACTAAATGGGCCTGTTATTTTGATTTAAAACACATTCTTATAATTCGACCTTGAAGATGTGTTGATAAGATCAAGGTTGAATGTAAACACAAGGTAATAAGTAATTAAGTCATTCTGACTTCAGAAAAACACTCAGGAATAATTGCAATAAAATGTGGTCATTGTTTTTTCATTCTTGAGTCTGTAAGGTTAACGTCACAATTGACAAACCTTGCATATCTGAAGGTGATGATGTCACTATTCTGTATAATATTGTTTGAGGGAAACATATCCGGGGAAACATATCCTATAGATTAAACAGTGTCACCCGTGTCATTCGTGCCACCTATGTCAGGTGATAGGTGCCATGAGTGACATAGGTGACCCGCTTTGAAGCAGGTTAGCAAAGCGGTATTTCTCTCGCTTTGCACTAATGAGCCCCGGGTTTGATTCCCAATCCCGGCTCTGCATGTGCATTTGGTTTTCAGTCCATGCTCGCTTTCGCTGGTTCTTCTTCAGGTACTCCAGTCTTCTTCCTGCATCTAAAACTGATTAAAGAAAGTTTGGACCCCAATGGAAATACCTTCATTAAATTTTCTCTTGGGTATTTCTTGGGGTTTAGCCTTAAGAATTAGTTCTTTCTTTCTTTTGTGATGTCATATATTCATCACACCCATTTTTGTTTTTTCACATAATCAACAAACCTCATATTTCTGATATGTTAATGTCTTGATTTCTAATGTTACCTAAGAAAAATACCAATTTGTAATTTTAGTAGAGTAAAAAAGTTGAAAGTAGTGCTCTTGCTTGATTCTAAATCTAACCTTGATTTTTTCTCTTCTTTATTTTCATATTTGTCTCTTGCTTGGCCCATCTATATGACAGGTAAGTCATGTTTATACTAACTAATTTAAAAGCAGACATTTATAGCAATCTGAGAAAAATAAAAAACAGAAAATTAGTTGTTTATTTCATGTTGTAGGCAAAGTGCTCTTAATAATTGCCTATATGCAAAAATTATAAAAGAACATAAGTGCTTGCACTCATTGAACTTATGCACAAGAATGAACACATTTAGCATGAATATGTGCCAGATATGTTAACAACGAAGCAACAACAATGCCTTAACATTAAACAAGAGATTTTCTAGTAAACTGGTTTATTGGAATACACATCTGTTGCTATTTTTATTCAATTTAGTCTGATCATCGGCTCCTATGAACATTTCATTTGGTTTTCAGCTGCTATTTGTAGCTGACAACAGACGCAGATGTTCTACAAAATGCATTTTATCAGCAGTAAGTTTCTGCAAATCATTTTAGTTTCAAAGTAAAAAAATAGCATTTTTGTCAAGATTGTTAGCAATAAGTAAAGACATGCCATTAGGATGAAAGTTAAACGTAACAGTCTTCTGTGCAATCTAAGGCAAATGTCAGTGTTCAATTCTCTCTTTTGAGGAAATTAAGTTGAACTCCACTTTTGTTGTGATCACCATACATTCATAACAATACTGATATATCTGTATACTTGCCTCCAACTCAACTACTGATTTTCTGAATGAACATCATCTTTACCATTTAGTTATTTCATGCAAACATGCCAGAAATGACTAAAACACTTTGGCAATGCCTTGATCATAGAATATGATGATTTTATTTTATTTCATTTTTTTTTGATTGAGGATATATATACATGTTAATCTTACAGATTGCAGATAGTTGTTTTATATTACCAGGATCAAAATATAGACCTACCTACACTACCGGGCAAAAGTGTTTGCGCACAAAACCGTTAACCAGCCATATCTTGAGAACATCATTCATCATTTGCATAACATTTTTTCGTTTATATTTTACATATAGAGATCTAAAAAACACAGCAGGAATTGCATTTACCGCATTTGAAAATATGGCGTGCTAAACATACTGTATACTTTCTTCCACACAATCAAAAATGGAGTTTAAATACATTACTGCACATTTGTTGGAAAACTTATGACCTGGAAATGTTCTTAACGGTTACACAGTGATAATGAGCACTGAACTAATAAACTGCATAGGTACATAGCAAAAAGTGTGAGTGGTGTATTTGTATATGGTCCAGGAAATCCGGTCATTTTTATGGTTATGGAAGATCGAATATCAGAGGAAACATAGATTATTTATAATGGACACATTAGGCATTTTTCAGAGTCTTGGTCGTTTAATATAATAATTACGCTTTTGCCCGTATTTACGCATGCACAAACACTTTTGAACGGGAATGTATATCCATTTGACAATTGGAATTTCAGAGTGGGATACTCACATCTACATGATATACATATATATGTCTGCATTTGGGGTGGGTTTTCACAGATTTAGGTAGAGCTATTGGGTTGTTTTCATTATAGATGAATGTGCTAAACTTGACAAAATTGGGTGTATTTTGGCTGTAATCTCACTAAAAAGCACCCAATACAATTTCAAATCAAGGGCCTTGTAAAGACCATTTTTTTCATGTGGACATAAATTCACAAAGTTGATCTCCAGATGGTCCAAAATACTATTTCACGTACGCTTAAGCTTTAACATGATATGTATTGATCCATTATTGTACCAATTACTTGGTTTCTCAAAATGTAACTTGTAACTTTTATTTGAATACTTTTATTTATACTTAATTTTTTACTTGAGTAAACAAACAAACGAACAACCCCTCCGAGCTTATATTGCAAGACCAATTATAAGTATCAACAAGATGTTCTTGCTAAACTTAATTTAAATATTGTAGCAGGACAAACTTTGCCTTTAGCCTGATTTTATCAGATAATTTGTGAGAAACACTTAATGAATATTTACATTATAACTTATGGATGGAGCTATCCAAGCGCTGCATGATTTAATGCACCGTCACATCACACAGATGTGTACGATGCATCACTGCAGTAGCTTCTTTATTATGTCAGTATGTGACACTAACACCGCATGTCTAATTCTATGGAAGCAGTGACTTTATGAGCAACATTTGTGGTTTTATCTGACTTTTATATGAGGAATGTTCAATAAGTCCATGGCCTGTGGTCGACAGAATGATCTATGCTGTTTATATCAATGTGTTATGTAGTTCAACTTAAGTGATGAAAATTGACATAGTTTCTATTTAAAGCAATTAAATTCAACAAATGGCCATAACAGAAAAAGTAAACATATTTAAGCCAAATCATTTGGAAGGTATTTTTACCTTTTAAAACAAACCCAATAAGCTAAAGAAATTAAAAGTCGTGAGTGACAGGGGACGCTTTTTCAACACTTTATAGTATTGCTTTAATATCCACTTTTGTTTTTATTTTAGACAAACTTAAAACTAGCCAGTTACAAGTTTCAGAAAGTTTGTTTTTTTACCTTGAAAACTGAAGAAACATCAAAACTTAACTGGCATTTAGTAACCTTAAAATTTACTCTCCTAAGTGCTATACATAATTATTTCTTAAAGTAGAAGGTGTCAACACAAGAGAAGAATCATTACTCCGTCAAATAGAATGAAAGTAAATAAATCTACTGTATATTCTTGTCATCATTGTAGTTGTGATCCGATGTCTTGATACTGCGAAAAGATTGTAATGTGAGGGACTTTTTGTTTGCGGGCCCATGAAAATGGTGTTGTGAGTATCATATGACGTCACGTGCAAACCCTCTATTGTTTTTTTTTTAATTCCTTTTAATGCTTGATCCAAAAGTTTAAAACTCTAACTGACAAAGTTTAAGTGTTCTGTTTAATAAAACCCACAGATATTAACCTAAAACTTTCCAAATAACTGAACTACAATAAAATGTTAATATAAATAACATAAATCATCTCCTTCGACCATGAACTTATTGTCCACCCCTCATTCTCATCTCCATCAATAAGACATGTACAACATGCTTGCTTTAGTGAATGATATCCTGAAAGTTACATTTTGCTCTTGGCATTTCTAAATATTCCAGTTTTAATTTTTTGTCATTGCAAAATAAGTTATTGACCAACATTGATGTCACCTGAACATTATCTCTTTTCTCATAAATTAGTTTCTTTTCTGATAAACTAAAGTAATATTTTCTTCTCCACTTTAGGAAAAAGGAAATGATATAATAATTGATTGAATAGTGTTCTTTGGAACTTATGTCAGTTTCTTGTGATATTGGTTTTTCCTGGAATGAGTCGTCATTTGAGAATAGTAACATATTGATAACTGATGATAACCTGACCTAGTTAGGTCAGCTGATTAATGAAATGATCACTGTAGGATACAAAGCCCCAAACTAAACCATATATTTGCAACATTCAAATTCCACCTTGTAAAGTCTTTTTTCAGTGTTTCTTACATGTAGTATTTCATGTTTGCATGTATAATAGCTGCAGGATCAAGAATGCTTTTTTCTATGATGATTTGTAAGAAAATGGTTTGAACATTAAGATGAAGAATTGATCTAAAACAATATGATGTGGTGCTACAAATTCTAGTCCAATATCTTGACGAATTCTCCTTAGATTTTTGTAGCTTGATGCAGTAGACAATGCTTGGATCTTTTCTGTTGTGATGTACTGATGTCATGGAAAGATATCCTGACTTCTGATTTGTCAATTGAGGCTATAATGCCACTTACTTACCTGTTAAAGGAGTTAAAAAACAAGTTCTAGAAAATATCTTTGCAGATAATTTAATTTTGTTTCAACATACCTCAGCTTGCTTTGATGATAAGTAAATAAAAGTGTCTTTCAACTTAAACACAGCCCCACCCCATCAGAGCAGAAACATTTATTATCAGGGATTTGTTAGGGAATTCTATATTCGTAAATTTAAAAAAAAAGAATTCTATATTCATCTCACGGTAGTTTCACTACCAGTTACAGTACATGAGTACTCCAAAATCTACATCTACATCCGACAGAAATGCTGTAGTGTAGCTATATATATATTGTAGCACTACATTGTGTATCTAATGTATCTATCTACGTATAACTATATATGTATATAAAGTCAAGGTATATGTTTAGACATAATTCATACTATAAGGATATGAATAAAAATAAAATCCTGCAAATCACTCGGCATCATTTTGTACTCATATAAGCAAATCCAAATCAGCCCAACAATGTCTGCTACAACTTCATCATACTCATAATTCTGTCACCATTTGTTGCATCGACAATTTGCAATGTCATATTCAATAGTGTATATATACATAATATCAGTGCTCACATAGCCTATAGGTTCATTGCACTTCACCCTCCAGACATCATGGAAATTAATCTCGAGCATACAATTTAGCAAGAAAAAAATCAGCATGGAAAAAAATCGGGAAGAGCATAGTTCATCTAGGAAAAAAGTGTATTTTTTTTGTTTTTGGTGCCAGGAGCAAAGGTTTTAAATTTCAAAGACTGAATACTTTCTACTTCATATTTTGTATAATCAATTGTAATATACTCATATATGTTTGACAGAACTTGACAGTATTGCATATGATGGGTGTCATGTTTGAAATTGGCAAATATTTCATTCGGTAGAGAATTGAAATAACTTGAAACATCTCCAGCGAACCGATGATGTGTAATCGCTATCACATGAGCTGTCAAACTCATGTTCCGCCACGTAACATTTATGTCAATTTGAATCAGAAATGTGCAAGTTTAAAACAAAAGCTTCTATGCATCTTGTACCACTTCTAGCCTGAAAACATTCTCTCTGTATAAATAATTGCCTGCGGTGTTAGAGATAAATTATTTCTGCTCTGCGTAAATTGTGATTACCCACTGTGCATTGTGAAGATATGCAAAGTGGTTTTGTTTTAATCAACAATGGAACAAACAAGATATAGTGAGGCTTTAATCAATTGATTGTTTTAATTGAAATATTTGAAGCTAGAAATGATATATTTGGAGCTGGAAATTTATTCTGATTTATTACAATAATTAAGATAATTAAAGTCCCATCATTGTTAAAAATACAAAAATTAGCATAACAAATCATTCTGATATTTGAAATTGGTCTCTTTCTTTTTAAAGGGTATTATAAATTCCCTCAAGGCAACAGATTTGTGAAACCATGTTCAGTTGTATAGTCAGGCTTTAAAAAAAAAAAAACAGGTGAGACTCCTTGCTTTTCAAAACTGACAAAAAATGCTGACAAGTGTACTGACTTCTAATTTTTTTATGTATATTATAATACTGGTCTTGTTTTTTCATTGGTTTTTTACAACTTTTTGAAAACTTGATGGAAATTTTAATCAAAAACAAAATAGAACAACATATCGTTTTTGATTAAAAATTTATAATAGTAGTACAAATTTACCAACATATAGGCTACTAATGAAATATATGGAGGTATAAGCTGAATCCCCTCTGGCTAGGCCACTGATTATTTTACCTTTATGATTTTCATGTATTGATTAAATACATCTCTAAGTGATAGTGATATTCTAATATAAAACAAAATTGGTTAAGCTAGCCTGAGCAAAGAATGCCTCATTACTCCATTATAACTAACTTGACTGAACTTGTTGTATTTCTAGGAATTACGGTATTCTATTTCAAAAATGAAATTTGCATTGGTTTGAATTTAATCAAATGAGTTCCAGTAAAATTTGAATGATGCACATTTTATATGAAAAAGTATGTACTTTAAATAAATTTACGTTATTGATAAGCAGATAATTCCCTTATTAATGAATTGTTTTTAATTGAATGTATCATGGTTGTTTTCCCAGTTACATCTAAATATAGTGTGTTTTTATACTGAGAGAATGGTTAAATGTGATATGACAATAATAATAGTGGACATTTATTGTGCACCATGGTGTTGGCCAGTATTATTATGCCTGTATTAGGAATTAAATCAGCACAACCATTTCAACATAAACTAGATTTTGACTGTAGTCAAGGCCAATTTGAGCACTGAGATCATAATTTCCCCAACAGCTTTCAAATGCACCTGGGTAGCCAGAAGTTCAGTGATATAGTTATATTAAAATCACTTGGTTATCAACAATATAGGTTAATATCCTAAATAGCACATTTTGATTAAGCTTAGTAATTTGACATCTTACTATAATGTAACCAACGAAGTTGCAGAATTGTACATTGATTATTACTATGACTCTCATATTGAACTCTTCGACATTGGCATTTTTAAAGAATTGTACTTTTTTGTTATAAATGAATGGATTGCTACAAAATCAAATTGTGCCTTATTCACTGAGAATTAGACCAAACATAACCAAACTACAATTAAGGCTATTGTTTACTTGATATAGTATATTCTTTCAATATTTTAAACACTGTATTAACCATATAGCACTGCTAACTTGCTAAGGTAACCAATAACACAATTTAAACCTCACAAATGGAGTAATCAATTTCTTGGACATTTTCCTAGTCAGTTAGGGATACATTTAGGATAACACTTCTTGAACAAGTAACCAAAGTCATCATAATAACATAGAAAGCAAAATAGAAAATTCCTATAAACAAACAGTATAATAACAAATGATACACATTAATCCTTTTTGTATAACTCAAGATACCGTCAAATTTAACTAGATGATTTTCTGAATGTACATTGCCGTTACCATTGGGCTGTTTCATACTTGCATGTCATTTGTGGTTAACATTTTTTGATAATGATTCAGCCATAAAAATGATGATTTTTCAAAATTTTGAATTGAGGATATATATAAATATATCAATTTGAATTATTTGTCTGATGGTAAATGGTTGAATTATATGCTTGAATACGGCCTGAATTAATGTACTTCACATATTGAGGTATCGGTGACAGCCATCCATAACAGATCTTTATTGAGCATAAAATCCTATGACACCTTAACTAATGGTGTAAGTATCAAATTGAATCACAGCCGTTTCTCAGCTAATGAGTGCAGCATACAGGTGACTTGGTCTTATCCATCCATAGCAGTATGTTTATATAATCACATGGTTGGATTCTTATTCAGATTTTTGCACAAGTATTTTATGTATTTTATTTGGATGGTAGAGTAAGAGGTCCTTCTGTGAAAACCATTAAGTGGAAAAGAGAATACCATGCAAGTATTTTCAAGTGAAGTATGTCCTGTTTAGTACTTTTAAGATTTCTTTTGATGTATACTGCCTTGAATATTACAATTGAAACTCAGTCATTTTGTAGACATTTTCTTTCAGAATTTTTCTCGTTGTGTAAATTTGTTACCATGGTGTAATATTTCCATTTTTAATGAACATTTTCATTCAAAATGTTCACATCATGCAAAATGTGTATAATGGTGAACTAAGTTTTACCCCACTGCACATTTTCAAATGCTTACTTATGTGTAATATTTTAAATGAGGGTAAGGCTACACTTCTAATGAGCTGCCAAATATTTGGGGCAACAAGTCTTTGTAATCTTAGAATTTGATATATAATTCCAATGTATTTTCCAATATCAACGGAGGCTTGGTGATGAAAAATCAATACACCACACTTAATTTATATGCCAATTATTTGATGGTTTTCAACACCAATTATTGATTAGAAAATGCATTGGCATTAATGTAATAACAAAGACTCTTGGCTCCAAACATTTGGTTGCTCATTCAAGACTATAGCCTAACCCTAATTGTTTTCAGATTATAAGAAGTGAAATATCCATTCAGAATAACAAACTACATCATTATTAAACTGCACACATGAGGAAAAATTCTCAAATAATCAAACATTCAATGTATTTTATGTCATAATGTTTTCAAGGTCGGTACTGAATTAATCTCAGGAATTGAAGTATGTTATAAACAATATCATAGGAAGAGATCAAAAGGAATAATATAACATAATTTTGACTCTAATGACACTGGAATATTTCACAAAATAAATCATTTATGTAATACAAGATCTTGCCTTAATACAAAATTTATTTTTTATTGATATGTTTATAAACAGGGGTAAACATAACATATTCCAGTACCTTTTTGTGCCTCAGTTATGCATCAGGTTATTTATCTGTAAAATATAACATACTTCATGTTTAAGATCAAGTTATTTTACTTAAGTCAATTTCATGAGCTTTGTGCTTGAACATATCTGGTGAGAAAGAGAGAGATAGAAAGAAAGCAAGTAATACCTCAAATTCAAAGTGCTTACCAGAACCATGGAACCTTGTTTTTACTATGCCTCATAGGCATGGAACCCAATATTAGGATAAGGCTATGCTTGTTAGATAAATAAATAAATAAATCACACTGCATTGGACTCATTCAAGGTCACTTTTCTGGGAAAATTGAATTTATGGATATATTCACTACAATATCTTAGATATTGAAAATCCAATGGAAATTTTAATAAACTTGACTTGAATCCAACGAAGCCAGCTTTAGATATATACATTGGAAAGTAATCATGAAACTCAAATCCTTTATTAAATGAACAGGTTACATATCAGTTCGGCGGAACTCACAATTCGGATGCGTATCCGAATTCGGATACCCACGCACATTTCATATCCAAATTGTGATACCCATTTCAGAATAAGGATATGGAGGGGTATCTGAATTCTGATACGCTTGTCGTGGCGCAGGAAACAAATCGATAGCGCAAGCTGGCAAGTACATGTAGAACATCTTTCTTGCATTTATGATAAATGTATCTGTGATAGCTAGCTCCTTATCACAGAAGGCAAAATAATTTGGCCAAAACTTTCTTAGAATTTAGATGACAAATGATGATAATATTGTTGACTTTAATACATACCGGTATGGTGCGAATATTCATTTCAGCTGATATCCCATTTCAGCTGTTTTTAATCCAAATTCGGATACGGGTATCAGAATTGTGATACGGAGTATCCAAATTCAGATACGTATCCGAATTGTGAGTTCCGCCAAACTGATATGTGTGATTAGCATTTGCTATTTATTGTTTAGTAATACTTGATATAATTTTGTTAATTTTTGTTAGTTGCTTTTTAAGTATTTTGGGAGTTAATACATATATTTTAAATATGCAAATTGAAGGATGTGAAAATTATTTTATTCACAGCTTTATTTTGAAGAATAAAATATTTGCATATCCAAGTAGATTTGAGTGTATGCATGTCTATATTCTTCAGTACAAGTTTCAACAGCTAATTTCCATTTGTGTTTTTAAAACATCCTGCTTTAAAAAGAAAATGATGCATCTTAGAAAGAGATGAAAAAGAATAAGTACACACCTGAGCATTGTTTTCAAAGCAAAAGAACAGATCAAATTCACTTAGAGACTTATGCTGGGTAATAAGGCTGATGCTTGGTAATGCATATGACCATATAAACCAAGTATTTGACTCTAATAACATTGGAATGTTTTACAAAACACATCAAATGTTATTCAAGGTCATACCTTCGTACAAAATTCAATTTTTGATGATTGGTAAATTCATAAACATAGGTAGTAGTAATATGACAAATCCTAAATAAACATTACATTCCAGTACCTTTTTGTGCCTCAATCATGCATCAGGGTACTTAGCTCTAAAATATAACATACTTCATGTAGAAGATCAAGTTATTATACTAAATTCAATTTCATGTGCTTTATACTATATAGAACATGTCTGACTAAATAGAGAGAGAGAAAGTAATATCCCAAATTTCAAGTGCTTACTAGAACCTTGTTTTTACTATGTCTCATAGGTATGGAACCCGATATTAGGATAAGGCTATGCTTGTTTAGATAAATAAATAAATAAATCACACTGCATGGCATGCGTTCAAGGTCAAGTCTTCCGTTGAAATTGAATTTATGGATAGATTCACTACAATATGTCTCTGATATTGAAAATCCAATGAAGCCAGCTTTAGATATAGGCATTTGAAAGTAGATATGAAATTCAAATTCTTTATTGAATGAACAAGTTACATATGTGTGATTGACTGAGCTTAGCATTTATTTATTTGGTTATATTTCAGATTATTTGTTATTGTTGATTTGTAAAGTATAAAGAGAGTTAAAACATATAAACAAAGATTACAGATTGTATTTGATGGATAGATAAATATACTTATTTGTTTTAGATAAAATCTGTGTTGATGAAAACATTTACATCTTCATTTAACACTTTTAATGATGTATGAGAGTTCATATTCTTCAGTTAAAGTTTTGATAGAATTTTTTGTTGTTTACAACTACGATGACTGTATGTGTATATATATATACACAATACAAAAATGTGAATCTATGCCTGGTTTGTCTGGTTTAGTTTGTTTAGTAGTTTTCAAATAGCAAAGTGTAATAGGAAGACAAAGCTCATCCAATTCTATTCACTTGTATTTTTCACTAGGGTGTTTGTTTTATACACTATTAGTAAATCAGAAGAGAGCTATGTTAAATGTAGAAAAAAATGTGAAATATATCATGTTTTAGCCTTTCGATTTAATATTTTTAACATTTTTGGCATTAGCCCTTTCAGATCCATTGAACGCCTGAGCATTTCTAGCAAATTAAGAAAAAATTTAAAAATACCACAATAAAAATGTTTGTATCTCCAAAATGAAACAACCTATAGTATCAAATTTGGTATAATTTTAAAGCTTGAAATGTCCTATAAAACCTCAGAAAAAAAGATTTTGCATAACATGCATACCATGGTTGTTGTGATGACATATACTTGTGAAGGTGAAATTTCAAAAATTAATTTGGATCTGAAAGGGTTAAACACCAATATCTCACCAAACATCAAGTCCCTACATCAGTATTGGTTGAAGTTTTCAAATACACATACGTATATACATACATCAGTGTTTCAGCTGTTTAATACATTATGTTAGAGTGATTTAAAATTAATATCCTTCATACCAAGAGTCTTAAAAAGTCTCTGTTTTGTGCTATATAGTATGAAAGCACCACTAGTTGTTCAAATTTGTGCTTTTTGTCGTAAATGTAATCACTATCACATGAGTTGGCAGTTGCATGTCACACTGTATAACATTCCCGTCAATTTTAATCAGAAATTTGTGAGAATAAAATGCAATCGTATATGTGATTTAGATTAATCATAGCTTTGCTGCTACATTTTTGTGTAAATTGCCTCAGTAGGATTTGATAAGTAAACATTTGCCATAAAGGTGTCGGCAATGCTTCTGCTTTGATATTCTTTTGCTACATATTATAAAATATTGTTTTATTTTTGATTTTTTCCTTCAAATAATTTTTATATATATCATTAAGATGTGTATCTGAAATGCATGCAACTATTTGTAAGATTTTGATTTTTTACATCATTTGTGTCCCTTTAACAACCCTACATTTAACATAGTCAAGAAAAAATACTCAGCCTTATTTTAATGCATAGTTTGCTTGCAGAAAATATGTTGAGCTGTCTTAATTCTTTAAATTTAGTGGCGGTTATTTCTCTTGATATACATGACATGATTTTGACAGAAACATTAAAGTAAAAAAAACCTTGTTGAAATTGCTTACAGAAAATATAATGACCTGTCCTAATTATCTGATGTTCATTACCTTAAAAGGCATCTTATATAATACCAGATCAGATCCAGGGACCTGTAATAAGAGGAGTTCATTCAGGAAATTATACTAGATAATGTCTGATATATATGTAATGGAAAATTTAGGCCCATTATGATGATAGGTATTGGCATCATTGTGAAAATTAGGCTTGTGTTCCATTATGATGCCATTCTTAACTATGCATGTAAATTACAATTTC
The DNA here is from genome assembly GCA_000969725.1 of Ophiothrix spiculata. Lineage (NCBI taxonomy): Eukaryota > Metazoa > Echinodermata > Ophiuroidea > Amphilepidida > Ophiotrichidae > Ophiothrix > Ophiothrix spiculata. The sequence continues at coordinate 33,043 of JXSR01S001806.1, forward strand.
TATACGAGGGATATCAAAAAGTTTTATAGATCACACAGAAGGGAAGGATCTATATTTATGAAAGTTTGTCTGGATGGTCACTCATCCTTATGTTCATTAATATGTGCAAAAATTACGATACTAAGATACGTTGCGTGATTAACTTCCAGCATTTAAAGGGTTTCAGTCAAGTAATTCTATATGACACACCTTAAGTTTAGATGCTGATTCCACAGTGTAGGTTAGAATCTCGTCTCTACAATGTCGGTCTGTGGACGGTTAGTTTTAAATGTGATACTTTGTACAGTGGCTATGCAAAGATGATTAAGGGTTGCATAATAAAATCACATTCCTCACTGTATTTCTTCTTGGTGATCTTTAAAACTTTTTGATACACCTCAAATATGTGACCATCCACCACAAACTTTCAGTAAAGTCAGCCTTTGGGCAATTTTGTTTTATTTTAATATTCAAATAGAACATATGTGACTTGCTCCCACATAACCCGGACAAAGTCGCCAGAACACTTAAGGAGATATAGCCCAATAAACTTGTCACAAATCAATAGAAA
>JXSR01S001807.1:4723-19474 GCA_000969725.1 Ophiothrix spiculata
TTTCATCAGAAAGGTTATCATTGAAGTGTATTCTATCATATTAATCAGGTTCCAACATCCAAAACATAAGAAAAATGTATTAAAAACCAAGCTACAAATCCTCTCTCTATTCAAGATTTACTAAGTACAAAAACTTTAAACTCCATTTGTTCAGAACTATGGTTTTCTGTATCAGCCCCATGCCTTTTACCAATTTGGATGTAACTTTGCAATCGAACATCCAATAACCAAAAGCAAATTGACATTTTAAAGCTTAATTTATATTCTTCCAAATGAGATAAAAAACAATGTTCATTTTGGGACCCTTAAGGTACCTTTCGATATGACGGGGCACAAATTAGAAACTTGAAACTTGGACCTGATTTTAGTTCAGCTTCAATGGCCCTATTTGCTATGCCGACCTTTGTGACCTTTCGATATGGCGGGTCACATATGATGTTTACATTACTCAGTAATACGTCACTATTTTACCCCCGAGCCACCGCTCAATGTTATTAAGATGCTAACGGCAGCATTGTAGTTATTGTGGATGGAAATATCTCCAACACATTCAATGTTATAACGTCTAACAGGAGTGCTTTAAGGTGATGTGTTAGCTCCATTCGCTTTTATCATCTTGATGGATTGTCTTTTTGAAAAGAGCATTAGAAGGAGACTCTAGTTATAGCAACACGCCGAAACAGATTTAAAAGGTTCCCCAAAAGAGCTCTAAATAACCTAGAGTTACACCACCCTTCTCTAATCCTCCTTTCCTCATGCCCAATCTCGGCTATAATTGTCAATGCTGATGCTGATTTCGGTCTTATCATCAGCGTTAAAAGAGAAAATATACTTGCCCCACAGCCCACAGCGAAATTTGGCTATTGATAGCGTGCCAAAATACTCCTATTGTTTACTGGAGTAAAATGGAGAAACAACGAATATAGGCTCAGTCCATCAGCCTTACAAAGTCTGCGCCACACGTTCTTTACTGTGTTGGTGATTGCCCAAACAACAGGAAATGAGAGGGGACCCCATTAGGCGACTAGTGAATCTAGCCTACAGTGCATATTGCAGATTCGACCCATGACCTAATTTGCACATGGGCGAGATGATGCAATCCATATTACAAATGTGATAATCGGTTAACAATCAAATGGATAAATACGAAAATGTCACCCCGCTTATCAGATGCTTCAGTGGCATTGTGGTTAAGGCGTTGGACTAGAAAACTAAACTATGCTTTTTGGCGTTGGTTCGAGCCGGCATGGCACTCTTTCGAAAAAATAATTGTTTCTTTTTGATCTCCAAATAATTTTAAACATTATTAAAACACAGTTTTAGAGTTAGAAATATCTGAAAAATGACGTTAACTTAAAAGAAATAATATTATTCCTTAATTTGAGGGTAATTGCTGATTTAGTACCGTAAAAATTGTAAAGGCGTGAGATCGCTCTGGCCTAGGTCAGAAATGGTAATATTGTGTAGAAATCCGACTAAATACGATAAAATACCCGTTTTTTATCTCTGAAGTTGGCAAATTCAGAGATAAGTTGGAACTTCTCACTATGACAGTTGTCTGTATTGATATTTAATGCACACTAGAAAACTAGCGGATTGTATGACAAAACTAGCCAAAAAATAATATTTTAGTTTCAAATTACGTGTCTCTTTGTTTCATTTGGTATGAAAAATAAAAAATATTCAAACTACCCACATTTTCAGGAGCCAGAATTCATCCAAATTGCAATTAATTTCGCATCTGAACAGATATTTATGTTCAGTAAAATGTGTTTTTACTGTCTGTAGGAGTGGATAGTCTTCGTTTTACACTATAACACAATCGGAAGCTCAAAAATTCATCTGGTGCGGTCGTCAATGATCGGCTTAATCCGGAAATGGCTCTGAAATAGAATATATCGCTACGTTGACGTCATATTATTTTGGCCGATTGAATATTGGTGTGCAGCCTTGTTGTATGGCAATGGAAATTGGGATCAATGCCTACGGTACTTCTTGATTAAAATTTATGCTTGGCATCAAACGGATCGACGGAATGACCAACGCTTCCATGTATGATCTGACCCACTACAATCTCACAAGTAGTGGGAAAAGCAAGGTATCATCAGCTAAGCTTTGGTTTCTGGAAAAGCCAGACATAGAAACACCAGGCCCGCACTGTCGTTTAAATAGAAATAGGGATATGTTATATATTTGTAAGTGTCAAAATAGATGGCGCTATTCATAAAAAAATCATTTTTGGATGTGGAAGGGATATATGCTAGTGTGTGTTACCGAAATTAGATATGCAAATGAAGTATCTGTTATCAAGAACATTTTATTTTACAGATCAACATCATAATCGATAATCAAATATAATCAATAATTTGGAATATATATATATATATATATAGCGCCTTCATTCACAAGTCAATTTACAAAAAATCATCAATAAATGGGCTCAAAATTAAGCAAATTTCAACCAAAATGAAGTAAAATTTTGGGAATTATTTCACAACTTTATTATGCAACACAATCCAGTTAATTGTACTGCATTGGCAACTTTCTATGAAGAAATATATGAATTTTTGTTTAAATATGAATAAAATGTCCACCTCAAACAACAGTGCCCGGAACTGAATTTACGGGTCTAATGTTTCTAAACACCGGTGTTGGGTGTCGAGGTGTTCAGTTATTGATCTTATCAGTAGCGTTTCCACTCATACACTACATATATTTTGTGTATATACAGGTTGTAACAAAACAAATTATACATTCTTGTTAACGATACCATTAGGAAAATAAAAACGTCAAATTCACAAACTTTCCCTTATATGAAAGGCTGTTTAATTGGCTACCAGAAGCAGCTTAAATGGTCTCGTTTAATGGTCAGGATCAAATGTTACGACCATTTAAGTAAAGACCGCTGAAAACCACTTGGGCCGATTTTTCCATTATTGCAGCGTAAACAGTTTTTAACGATTCGATGAAGATTAACAATGCAGTGAGATAAAATGACAAAAAGCACACCTCATGTTCAAGAATGTTTTTATTTTTTCATATGATAAGAATAATTCATAAATAATTTTATGAAAATGATAAAAGTTGCAGGTTAAAATATTGCTTATATCCCAGAGTAAGCATAAACAGTTTCAGGCCTAAACAGTTGCATCAAAGACTCGATGTCAAACAAAGAGTGTAAAGCAATAATCCTTTTGCAGGTGTTTTTTCACACAGTTTCATATTCAAAGGGAAATATGTCAATTAAAAATAACTTTCTCAGCTCAATTGATAAAAGTTAAGTTCAGAAATGATGGTGTTTCATTTGACCTGTATTTAAAATCTAGTCTTAAAGTGCTTGTATGCTGACTTTGTCATTTAGATGATATGTTGTATCGCCAACTAGGATATCTCTTAAAACTTTGTTATGGCATCCCGTTCAACATCAAGAATAGAACAGTATACGGGATGGTCGTCATTAAGAGGTCTATTAGTAATATGCCTTTGTTAGATAGAAGTTCATGGAACACTAAAATCAGCCTCGTTAATCCTGTTCAATATCGTATGGCTGATTTTGGGCATTATGTGCCATTATTTTGCTACCGGTAAATGAATCGGATAAACTGGCCCAGGTGGTTTGAAGGTAGGGTTAGTATAATTGCCATAACTCTGCTTGTACACCATCAATTTGGATGAAACAAAGTGCATTTTGTAGCTTAAGAAGTTGGCTTTCGATAGAAATAAATGAAAATATGAAACAAAGAGTAACTTCAGTCTCTCAGCGTAGATAACAATGTATATTTTTTTCTGTTACAACCTGTATACAATGAGAATGAAATAAACTAATTATAGATTCTCTCTGACCATCAATAAGCCAGTGATTGCGTCCCTGCATCATAATTTATTGAATAGGCTATTTTAGTATTTTCTTTACCATGTTTACGTCCCTGCTACTTGTTGAATGAAATTAGCTCTTGGACCATATATTAAAAAAAATCTATGCTTCAACAATATAGTGTTGGGACACATACCCTATAATCTTGATCATAAGAACCCCCTCAGCTCCACTTCAAATCCTGATGCGGTGGAAAATTACAATGGTCCTCCTGTTAAGTTGTTATATTTTATTCACCAGATCAGCAAGTACTTTCATATTTTGTGTTTCCAAAACAGTACTTGTTTGCCATGTCTGATTTGAATATGTTCTTATGATCAAGGTAACATGTTCTTATGATCGAGGTAACAGGGTATATCAGTTGAACCGATTATAGACCAGTTCATTCTTTACCTCCGATTGTATCAGAAGGTCTTGCACCGACGTCAGCACCGAATGATAGCGAAACTTTGTGTTGATAATGAGAATGATACGGTATTCTTCTTTGCCTATAGACCATTCCTATAGTTGACAAACTTACGCCGTTGATGGGGTAAATCCACATAATCGGACGAAGAATTGTTACTTTGCACAAGGCCAAGTATGATAATACCCTACTTGGCCTCCTTCTCAGTTCCGATTCCCGTCCGATTCTGTGGATTTGTCCCATCAACGGTGTAAGTTTGTTAATCATAGGATGGTTTATAGCTTAAAAACAGTAAATCTTTGTCCTTCAAGTGTGAAATAAATAATTGTGTCCTTCCAGTGTGAAAGAAATTACTGTCCCCAGGGATATGTGGGTATCTTATTAATCATCGTCTTCATATATTCCGTTCACATAAGTTTGATGTTCAACATCTTTCTCCTTTATTTGTTGTCCGTCAGATTTCTTCTTTCTGTAAACAATAATATTTGTAGTGTCATTAGTTATTTCCTGTAGGAGTGAAACCGAAAGGAAAACTACAAAGGGAAGTAATAATTTTCGGACCTAAAGAACTTTATGACGTCATAATTACGTAACAGCTAATTGTATTTTCATGATTTTAGTATCATTGAAAGCAGGAGACCCTACCTAAATAATATGGTATAAAACAACTTAACTTTTTGCTTGTCACTTTCAAGTTTACGTGGGATTGGACGAGGGTTAAAATTATATAAAACGAACATGCTTTGAATTTTGAAAAAAAATATTGTTTCTGATATAGTCATCTATTTCTACTTATAATTAAAAAATAATGCTTTGATATTAAAACTTGACAAACATATAGAAAAGGTATGTATCAAAAGTTTTGCAAAGTTTCAAATCTCCAACTGCTATAGTTTTTTGACTTATGTAGATGACGTTATTCGTAATTGACCTTTGACCTATTATAGTCTATTTAAGGTCAGATATGAAATTTAACAAAGATAGGATTTTTTTCTTATTAGATTTTCTTAACAGTTAAACAATGGAAATGAAATAAATGTATCATCTAAAGTTGCCTTATGTAATCATGTAATAGAACTCAATTGTTCAAAAAATATTTAATATTTCTATATAAAGGAATGATTATTAATCACACAGTCTAATAGGACTATTCCTAAATCTTTATCAGAGTTTCATCATTCTGTCACTTACTTTCCAAACTCTTCACCTTCAAGAATTGTCTGTGGTAAGTTCCTTTTATTAGTTTCTGGTAAGTAAAACGCAAGAAGGCCACCAAGGATCGCACACGTTCCAAAGAACACATAGGGTAACGGCTCCCATACATCTTCAAGTACAAATAAAAGAGGCGCTGAAATACTTCCGACGCGGCCGAATGTAGAACAGATTCCAATGCCCGCATTTCTATAATGTAAATTAGAAATTAAACAGTGAATTGTTGACATTTGTATATGGCTCATTCTCCGATAAACCGTGCAACTTTGGTTAGAGAAATGTTGAAATTTCGACTACTAACAACTCATGAAAAACATACAAAATGCTTCTGAAGAAGAAAAAGTGCATGGGATATGTTTTTAAAATACTTGATTTTTAACCATTGTATTCCCTATACCTAATGTTCGTATCTGTTGGTTCGTATCTGTTGGAATCTTTTTTTAAATATTCATTATTGAGAAAATTAGTTTTCTTACAAACTTGATCTTTACACTAAATTAGAAGCTCTACACATACTACACTGTGGTGTATTATTTCGCTCATAGTGTACCGCGTTTTGCGAAAAGGCGACAAAATGTGTGGTTCGTATCTGTTGCGACGTGACAGTCACATAGGGGTTTTTTGATATTAATATCCTTGTAAATCATTACTGTAAATATATAATTCTATATAACATATATGTTATTAAAGACTGAAGTTTACTTGATAAATCTAATGCGGAATCATCCATCAACATATTGATTTTCACACTTTGTTATCGATTTTAGAATTTGGTTCGTATCTGTTTGCAATATTGGCGACATGATTTAAAAAGCTATTATGTCATATTAAATACTTAATATAATTAAACATTATATGTCATTACTAATACCTATTACGGGCTATTAAAAAATATGCATTGCGTTTGAAATGCCCGAATATTTTAGGAACGGGGCCACATAAAACGTAAAAAGTATGGCTGGCGACATGAGGAAAAGTAACGATTTTGCATTTTCAGATTAATCGTTATCTACTTTCCTGGCATGCTAAAATGTTTAGCTTCACACATGTTACTAATGTGACTTTAATGTATTAACTAGATCACTCAAATTATTTGCAATAGGCTTAACAACGCTAAACTAGTAACACGAACATGAGCGACACCAAAACGGCAAAGTTGCACGCTTTATCTGAGAATGAGCCATATAGTAACATACTTATGACTTTAAGATAAAAAACAGGTAACCTGTTTCAGTTTATTAATTAACACTTATATACATGGTTGCTCATAAAGTTGGAAGAAAATATTTTTACAACTTTTTCATGTAAATTTAGGTCGATCTATAAGGAAAATATCTGGAAACTTATGCTGCCTTTGGTCATATCTGATAGATGATCCAGTTGAGTGTAAAATTGAGCTCCGAAAATGACCATCTTACGTAATGGTAGAGGTCAACAAGACAAATGTGTCAAAAACGTGATTTTGAAGTCAAATTTGATATGGCAATGCCTGGGTCAAGATCACTTCACCACTGAAATTGGGTGGTCATATTGAATATGTTTAGAGTACCAAACAGGTGATTAAATGTACTGGTCACGCTTGACTGCGCCAAGAGGATGCTTGGAAGCAAAACACATAAAACTAAACGCCAAAGTTTACAAAAATAGGGCTATGGTGAATGTAAAATGTGTATATGACATCTAAAAACCTTTAAGTAATCTCCTGCGCCGTTTTGAACTTGTTTATGGGACAAGGTGTATGTATAATCTAGAGTATCTACTCTCCATGTCCTAGATTCAGACACTTGTAAGTGGACAAAAATTACTTGTCATTTCTCCGTCTCACTCGTGAAAAAGGACCGTCCCCTTAAAATTGCAATTTTTTATTCTTTGAGTTACAATAAAAGCGGTGTCACACATCACCGTATAGAGCCAAAACGTATGAATAACGTACAATGTTAGACTATACGGTGGCGAGAGGTCATATACGGTGAAAAAATCTATACAATAAACGTATTGAATAACAAACATGAACCGAATAGACCGTGAGCCGTACTAAACGAATAAATTAAGTATGAAGAACGTACAAAACGAATAAGTAACGTACGAGTAGGCACAGAGACAATAGCCAAGGTAGATCCCCACTTGAAAATCATACCTCTTCACACTTTCCGGTTCGCAAGTTTCATTATAATATGTCTCCAGTGCGCAAATCCCACTGGATGGATAACGGATTGAACGTATTTCTACCGAATGCATAACGAACATCACCGTACAATCAAAACAGTGTACGTTACTCGTACGTTTTCGTCTATACGGTGATGTGTGACACCGCCTTAACATTAACATATTTACCGTATTGGTGTCGGAAATTGCTCGGCTGTGTATATATAAACAATACTGAATGCTATAGTTGTGAAAAACTTTCCAATCATGGCCGCAGTAGTTCGCCATACTCCCAATGCTGAGTGGGGAGAGGGGGAAGAGAAAAAAATACAATAGCAATAAGTTATTTTGATTCATTACATTGTCGTCGAAATTGCGTAACGAAATTTCAGATTGTAACGATTTGTAGAAAAGATATCCAAACTATACTATGGCGCCAAATAACACAACCTATGTTATGGTCACAATAATCGTACGATCAGCTTAGGGGCAGTGTTTAGTCCGTTTAAAAGGACCACTTGCAGTGAGTAAAGCGAGCAGCGAGGGCGTCGTGTGGTCCTATTAGATGGACCAAACACTGCTCGTAAGCTGATCGTACGATTATTGTGACCATAGCTTTATGGGCGTTGATGGTGTTGATATGTAAATAATGCGAGTAGATAATAGCCTCTCCATTATAAATCACGCGGTCGCCAGTAAAAATGAACATTTTCAGCTTTAACCCTCGTCAATCTATGGGGGGAGGGGGTTCCCCCCCCCCCTAACTGACCGTCACCGATTGCTCCAAAACGCAAAACAAAGTGACCACAGGCATTTAGGTACTTGTTTTACATCCTTTGCGGTCATTATGATGAAAAAAGGTCGGGGTACCACCTTAGGTAGGGGCAGGGTAAGCCGTCAAAGTCCGTGGGTAGGGGGGGGGGGGTAACCCATATATAAAAAGTCGCCATTTTTCGACCTAAAGTACTTTATTACGTCATAATTACGTAACGCCTTGATCGATTTTCATGATTTTGGTATCAATAGAAAGAGTAGCCCCTACCCTATACTATGGTATAAAACAACCACACTTTTCGCGCGTCAATTTTATTTTCACAGGGGGGTGGGGTGGTAACCACCACCACCCCACCTTTGGTGACGACGTAGTGGAAAATACCTTAGGTGGACGAGGGTTAAATAGCACGATTGAAAGAAATTGCCCAATATAACGCCCAATTTATGTGTTTGGCGTGTACAATTTTGATAAATTACACATGTAGCAATAATGATTATACTCTAACAAAATCGAATTGTCTTTTCTGATCAAAATTGTAAAAAATTCAGGTCCCGTTATTTAGAAATCCTTTGATTCACAGATAAAAGATTCAAAATCAGTAAAACATGTCAAAATCCCTTTTTGACAAAAAAATTATGTTATTCCCATTGCAAGAATCAACACTGAAAATATCTTGTTAACTTACGAATAAAACACGCAACGATGCACGCAATACCACCAGCTATCATAGAACCAACTTGGTTTGGTTTTCTTCCAAAATAATCTATAGCAAATAGTACCCATAAATAAGCAGGAATTTCAACAGCCCCTGATATAAAGAACGATATATAAAAATCCGACCCAAGATCTCCGGTGCTTAAAGACAGCCCGTAGTACTCCAAACTAATCACGCACCTGAAACAAAAGGTAATATACATTAATTACGTGATAAATGTTATCAAAATATGACTTTTTTTAAAGAAATGAATAAGTCAGTGGTTCTCTCACTTTAAAATGTGACGAAATGATGTTATAATTGGCAAATGTGTCCATTTTGCTGTATTTTTAAAGCATAATAATCATTGCAAAATCAATTAAGAAGAAAAAGTCGAATTCGAAATGTTGCAGAATTTCTTCAGAAGCGAATAGAACGTCTATAAATAGCGTAAAGACCAAAATATACCTTGTCAGTTTTGTAGTTTGTTGGCATTTTATTTAAGATTTTGTTTTTTCTCATGATGTACTATACCTGCTGTTATCATGGTGTAAATTGTCATCATATAAACCTGTTGAACAATTTTTCCCACTGTAGCTAAGTTACGTTACCACAATCTCAAGATCCAACAGGTAGAAATCAATATCAAAACATGTATTGCTAGTGGGTTCCCGCAATCTTAACCCACACTCATTGCCAGTTGCTTGGCCCTGAATTGGAAATGATCATGACTTGACCTCAAAATGGCTATTGACATAGAGTGACCTCAGATTGGTTAAAGGGGTAATGGGCAATGATCTTGACCTGAATGAACCCCAACGAACTTGGATGACCTCAAAAGTTCTTGGTTGACATTGACCGTCTCTCCTATCAATTTTATGATTTTTTTTACCAATAATGACCTTCGACCTGAAATGACAATGATTGGATACAACCAGGATATTCCCCAGGGTGACAGTTTTCCATGGTACAAGTGTTGGTTTAGGTAGGTAATTAAAGGAGTTATGGTCACGCGCTTGGACCTTGGATGACCTAAATTCTTTTCGTTTTAAACAATATTCTGAGTTTACCTCAAATGCCATTTGACCGTGGGTGACTTTGACCGGACCAACCACCAAAACCCTCCCCCACCCGATCCAAAGCCCCTTAGAGTTGGGGGAGTATACGTGGTGCGAGTTTGGGTATGGTCGATGAATGGGGATCGGATTATTCAAGGACAAATACACGCCTACACACGCCAACACCCACACCATAACAGACATACTCTCCAGTATTACGGTATCTTTAAATACTACACTACGACTTTATCTTATTTTATTTAGAATACATTACAATATTGCTCCTCAATGTCAGTCAAACTGTGCTATTTATTATTAATTCTATGAAGAAAAGAATGTACAATTACCATAGTATGAGAAGAATTACTGTTTTTGCTAATAGGTTCTTGTACTTGAATATATCTCTTATAGATCCGCGTTCTGCAGTTTGTTCGGCTATTTCATTCTAGGATAGTAAAGGCACATAATGTTGCAGTTATTAAGGGGCCGCTTCAAACCACACCGGCGGTTGACCACACGAAACCGGTTCTGTGCGGTTGCCATTGTTCAGAACAATAGCAACCGGCCAGAACCGGCGGTTCCGTGTGTTCAACCACCGGTTGAGTTTTGAAGTGACCCCTAATCAAATGTTGTGTGATAATGCAGCGACAATTATTCTTGAACATGTTGAAAGTGTTGTCTCTGAAAAAAATAATCAAAGCCTGTGAATTAAACCTGAAAAATCTATTAAATTGAGTGGGAAAAATCGTTCCCCAAAATGGACTGTCAAAGTATGTAGCATAACCAATCAGAGGACGTTAATTTTCCTTTGATAAGCAGTGGCGTAGCAATGGGGTGGGGGAGCAAGGTACGGTACCCTGGCCCCCTTGGCGCCACCTCTCGGCGCCAAAACATCACTACTGTAGTGATGTTTTGGCACCATGTTACAGTAGTGATGTTTTGGCACCATGTAACATGAAAAGTAATTGGATCTTAAGAAAAGATCCGCACATTTTAGAAGATATTACCACTTTTCTGAGTCACAGAAAGAGGGGTTAATTTTTGGGGTGTACCTTTTTTCCTCGCTACGCCCCTGCGGATTAGTACAGCATATTTACAATTTACTTTTCTTAATCTAACACTATAAAATCTATATTGCATTTATAAAGTCTTAAAAACCGAATTTTATCCAGAAAAAGATTCAAAAATTCTGGTAGGTTAGAAAATTGTCTACCTTTGTCCGGTCAAAGGTACACTGTTAGAACGTTGGGCAAATAATTTACCCAACGTTGGTTCAACTATGAACAACCCAACTTCTGGGTAAATAATTACCAACGTTGCGTAAAATGTTGGCTAATTACCTAACTGTTGGGTGAAAGTTGTTGCTAATTACCCAAATATTGGGTAAAATTTCACCAACAGTTGGTTAATATTATTTACCCAACAATTGGGTTGTTCATAGTTTAACCAACGCTAAATAATTGCCCAACAGTATAACAGTGTAGACAATTGTCTACCTTAATGAACTATTTTCTGGGAAAAAACTCGGTTTTTAAAATTTGATAAAAGCAATTTAGATTTTATAGTGTTATCTGTAATGAAAATGGTCGTGTCTTTATTGTTGATTTAATATATAATAATAAAACTTCGTGTTGTCAAACGCAATCGTCAAAGCAAAAAGGAAATTTGGAAATGATTCCTGCCTTTTCGTTTGAAATACTCATTATTAGACAGGTTGCGCAAATTCCGTTCGCGTTTTCGTATACGAGAACGAGAGCGCTAAAATTTAACGTATTAATGTACCGTACTGAATTACGGTATATATGCAAACGTAGATATACTATTCTTTTGTTAATTATGTGAAAAACAAATCGATAAATAAATGATTATGAATAAACATGGTAAAGAAGTGTAATAGTGGGACATTCCGCCCCCTATCCATCCATCGCTCCAGCCACTAACTCTTTTTGACACTTGTCAATAGAGAGCAACGTAACTGATTATTTTACAGTGTTTTAAGATATAAACACTAAAAGGAGCTTTACTATTTCTATCTAACCAATTTGAACCGTGTGTTTTTCCATTTCATACGAAATCATAAATTCCATTAGGTGTGTACGTGTAAACGGTTCAATTTCATCGTTTACCCCTTGCGCAATCTGATGTTTTGGACGAGAATCTTAAACACGCAAGTGAATGGGAAATCAGAAAAGTTCAATTCACGTATGCAACAGCTCCAAATTAATCACTAGATATATGTGCAAATATGCAAAATTGAATAGAAAAAGTCATTGTACATTATGGGTGAACATTAATTTAGATGCCTGTAAATTTTGAATGACACAAGTTTCATTCAAATATGAAATAATCATCAATAAATTGAATGATCTAATCGTTCATTGCAATATGAAACAGTGGAAACATGGCTGTATACGCGTTATGGCTTACGAGACATTCAATGCATGGATGCACATTTTGAATGGCGTTGTCCAGTTTTCCGTTCGGTTTGACCGAATGACAGCTTGCACAACCTATCTATTGTCAGTACATACCATTTTAGTAAAGAGAATTGGCATAAATGAAAATAGGCACTATGTACTTCACATCACAAACAGGGGTAAACCGCACCTCAAACGGTGTTAAAAATGTTAGCTTAAAACAGTAATACCTTTTTATTTTCATTCTTTAGCTGTTGAAAGTAGTCGTCAGGTAACTCTTTATTGTTAATTCTCGCTATTTTGCTGATAAGTTTTTTTGCTTCTGATGTTCTCCCCTTTGATAACAGCCATCTAGGTGACTCTGTCGATAACAACCTGATGAGACGATAAACATAGATAACATTAAATGACTCTCAATGGATTTGGTGAACGATGCCCGTAGGATTTTTTCAAGGGGCGTGCGGATTTTCCAAAAGTGGACCTTTTGGAGGTAGAATTTGCGTTTTAGCCGACTTTAAACTATAATTTTAATGGTTTTGACAAAGTGACAGCAAAATAAAGTTTTAGCAGTTTTCCAAGCATTTTGTGTCGTATTCTACCTACAATTACGTGTTTTGGTGTTTTGGGAGTTCTTTTGGTGAATTTTTAGGGAATTTTTGTGGACCTGTTTGTACATTGTCAAATTTGGGGGGAGTGTAACGCCCCCATTGCACCCCCATGGCTACGGGCTTGCCCATAATCTTACTTTCTGATTAACATTGCATGATAATTTTGTACACCTAAGAGCACTCTGAAATTTATGTTGCAAACCCTTGGCTTCGTAGGTATAACGTATAATGCCTAAGGTTGGGGTAGACCTTCAACTAGCATGAACTGTTTTTGTACTCTAACTCTCAAACTAATTGCATAAACCAATAAAAGTATACATTTTTAGAAGTGGATTTGTACCCTGAAAATATTGGTAATATCGGTTTTTAACCAATATTTCTTGCCCCAAAATGTCTTGAAAGCCTAGCTTAAATTTGCATTCGTTAAATTTTGAATTGCTTTGCTTTTTGGAAATAAGAAACAAATTACTAGGAAGGGTTATCTCTTTCTTTTTTCGTTTTTCTTAAAAACTATTTTAGTGGATTTTGGTCACTTTTGCATTCCGATATTCATATGCTTGCATGCTTGTTCAAACTGTTTCAAGCAATCCATAGGAGTCAAGTGTTATCAAAACCACTAGATATATATGAAACGTTAAACTACCTTACTACCGTATTATCAGCTGAAATAAACACTAACTTACGCAAATTGTAGAACTATAAACAAAACGGGTGCAGCTATCACAAACATAAGGATTCTCCAGCGACGGATCAGAAATCCAAATAAGGCAAGATACATGTAACCACTGCAGTACCAGAAGTTGCTAATGGCTGACGTCGTTGCTCGTTTGCTTGGATCAACTACTTCTGTAACTGAATTGACACAAATTAAGCAATATTTATATACCATGTCAATGTAAGATTGGATGCTATCTACCTGATGATGTGTTACAGTGTAACAGGTCTTATTTTTCCTAATTTCAAATGACTATAATATTAATATGTTATGCAGTACCTGATTATTATTGTAAATATATATATATGCCAAAAATTTCAAGGTCAATGGTTCACTAGAAGCTGAGATAGCCTTTACATGAAAGCTTGTTTTGTATTGGTCAAAAGTAGGATATTGCTGGCAAGGCCAAATATTAAGCCAATCAGTGATGCGTTTATTGAATGTTTCAACTGATGAATGATCTAGTCATTTAAACACACACTAATGATGTCGTATAATGAGTGTATGAATGGTTTTGTGAGCCATGCTAAACCATTGGGTAACTAATGGTGTAGAAAATACAATAGGTGTAAATTGCTAACAGAATACTGGTGCCTTTAAAATTAGTCCATAATTAAGAAATATTAATTATAACTGATTCATTGTTTTATTTCCAGACAAAATGTTACAGAAGTTATTCATAACCATAGTTTACATAGATTTATGATGAAATTTTGGTGCTTGACTTTAAATTTTCTGTTAAATTAGCAAAAATGTCAAAATGGTTTCCAAGTCAAAACACAATTAAACAGTAATTACGTTGTAACTTCAAAATTACGAAGTATTTCAAAAATCTGTCTAACAGATT
>JXSR01S001808.1:16629-19129 GCA_000969725.1 Ophiothrix spiculata
CCAACACATTACAACAAGCTCAAGAACTGCTGACCAGAGTTGAGGATGCTGCTGCAACAGTTGGTCTTATGATGAATGCTTCAAAAACCAAATTCGTGGCATAAGACTGATGTTTCACTGTCCACAATAGAGGGAAATCAACTAGACCAGGTCCAAGACTTTCAATACCTGGGCTCTTGGGTAGATGAGTCGGAAAAGGATTTTCATGTACGAAAAGCCCTCGCATGGACAGCTTGTAACAAAATGCGCCTTCTCTGGAAATCCAATCTACCAGACTTGTTAAAGATCAGCTTCTTCCGTGCAGCCGTAGAAAGTATTCTATTGTATGGCTCAGAAGGGTGGACACTGACAGAAAGACTTGAAGCCAGGTTAGATGGGTGCTACACCAGACTATTAATGATGGTTCAAAACCTCAACTGGAGAGATCATCCTACCAGGGAGGTAATATACGGTGATTTACCAAAACTATCAGAAATAGTGAGAGGTCGCCGCCTAAACTTTGCTGCTCACTGTGCTAGACGGCTTGAGGAACCAGTGTCTGGACTAGTGTTCTGGACGCCCACCCAAGGGACACGTGCACAGGGAAGACCAAGGCTGACCTACCCAGTACTTCTTACACAGGATGCTGGCATTGATCAAAACGAACTTCTCAAACTCATGCTAAACAGACAGCAGTGGAGAAAATTCATCATGGCTTCCGACCGCGGGTCGAAATAGATAGATAGATAGATTAAGACCTATTTTAATCATTATTATGTTTTAAGCTGACCGATTTCCAAAAAAATCGGACAGGGATATCGGACAGAAAACAAAATGTCAGATTTTGAACATAATAATGATAAAATTGGATGGATTTTTTCGCATGATCCTCAAAGATATTGGTCTCGCTATGAGTTTTAGAAATATCGAGCTCGACGCTGCGCGTCTCGCACGATATTTCGTAAAACTCATAGCTCGACCAATATCTTTTTGTATCATGCTCAATCCATCCAATTTTATATCAAAATTAACATTCATACTTAAAGTATGAATGTTCATTTCGATTAAAATAATATTTTTAAGAATATAAGCAACATCATCAATAACTCTTGTCAATTTAAGGTGTCTCTTGTTTGTTTGTTTTGTTTTGTTTTGTTTTATTTTACTTTTGTTTCTATAATACCTTTTTTTTTCATGTTTGCTGGAAAACCAAAGTACATCAATACTTTTTCAATAACTTTATACTAAAACAGTGTCTGTAGATTTCATAAAACAGTTTCTGTAGATTTTTTAAATAGAATTACAGGTATTTTTAACTGTAGCACGACGCTTCTTTCACACAGACCTCGCTAGAAATACAATCAGGAGACGTGATGCTTTAATATGGAACGGTATTGATGATCAAATTCGTAACGCTAAATCTTTGAATATTTTTAAGTCTACATATAAACAAAATTTGATTTCGAATTACATTTAATTTTCTTGTATCTGGTTTCCTTGTTTCCTCCATATTTCCTTTTATCCTGACACTTGCTTTTTTTATCTGGTTTCCTTGTTTCCTCCATATTTCCTTTTATCATGTTTATCCTGAAACTTGCTTTTTTTATCATGACTACCTCGTTTTTTGAATTTCTGCCTTAATGCCAATATACAACCTCATACATGTCTGTCTCGTCTTTTGCTCTTAATTGGTCATCCCTCCATTTACATTTATCTTTCCTTGTTAAAAATATTGTATTCTCATTCTTTGTATTTAAACTGTGATATTTATTTTGATATATTGAATTGATTTGTACTTAGAAAGTAAACTGAAACTGAAACTGAAACTTCTTGCACTATTAAATTGACAGAAAGACGTGTCAAATGAACTAAGTGCTAACGTACAAACCCGAGCGTCTTGCCCAAGTAGAAGCATTCTTCTTGTTATTTCGTGATATTTGTCAGCTTTTCCTAGAGCTATGATCAGGTCTACTACAACGAGTGCGAGTGCAGAGCTCCCCGAAAACGAGGTAAGATTGAAATTCTCAACATAGATTCAGAGTAGGATAAAAATTTAATTATCACTTGAAGGTAGATTCAGTATAGAATTGTGTTTTAGCAGAAATTAAAATATGTTATAAAGAAACAGCGTTGTACTTCCGTTGTTTTTGTCGTAAGTTTTACTTTTCTACTGTGGTAAGTTTCATTTTTGTCCCAAATCTTTGGCCCGGGGCCACAA
Source organism: Ophiothrix spiculata (assembly GCA_000969725.1). NCBI lineage: Eukaryota > Metazoa > Echinodermata > Ophiuroidea > Amphilepidida > Ophiotrichidae > Ophiothrix > Ophiothrix spiculata. Next base: position 18,827 of record JXSR01S001808.1, read on the forward strand.
AAAATGAAGTGGCATCAAATTGGTCAGAGTTTGACCTGCCAGCGGTGTTGACGTTTTTGGGAAAAGGTATTATTATATTTAGGTTTGAAATTTAAACTACCTCCGCCAGTAAGGGTCACTTTTTACACTGATGTCATGCATGCTGTATATTTGACTTCCATACGTTGTGTTACGTTGTTGCCTACTGTGTTATATGCAGCTTTTAAGAAATTACGTACTGGAATATAGACTGATGTCTTTTTCGACTGGTCAATATAGCTATAGTTGTTTTGGCTGGTACAATGGCTTTAAAATTCACCCAAC
>JXSR01S001808.1:21629-28888 GCA_000969725.1 Ophiothrix spiculata
CGGTAACCATGGTAACCAAGCATCTCGTGAATCTGCAACGATGACGCTAATTCTATTTGCAACAATTGTAGTTGCTATGCAAAGTTTGCCGCTACTTACGTCTTGTCTACATAGTACAATGATTGATCATATTCATCATCTTGTAAAAGGCTTACGAGATATTTTTGCCGGCTGTATTATGGTTCTATCTTTAGTTTTTGTATATAAGTTTACAAAATGGCGGGCAGAAAGATGGATCAAAACTAACCTGGACGCGTCTTACAATCAAGTCAACGGACGCAACATTGTAGTAGAAAACCGATTTTGCAAAGAATTTCGCAACATTCCTGAAATACTTGTTTTTGCAATTTTCACTCTCTGTTACACAATCATTGACTTTTGGATTTATGTACTCATAAGACTTGACAAGTCAGAAGTTCCAACAGGTACAGCTTGTTTATCATACGCTACTTATATATCTGCAATAATTGCATTTGTACTATTCCTAGTTCGTTACCAGAATGTCATCTTACACCAATGTACCCTTTTTAACTATGCACTTACTTCATTCATCGGTTTCACGATTTACATTTGGTTAACATTTACCTTTAACTCCGGTTTCGTGCTATTTAGGCATAATTGTCGAAATAGCGAAGATCTTTCTGAGAAAAATTCAACAATGACAACGATAACAGATGTCCTCGGCAATGTGAGAAACTTCTTGGAACCATTTGCTATAGAATTATTTACCATCAGCACGGGGATACTGATAAAACTTTGGAAAACAATGTTTGAGCGACTCGAAAATGATGAACCAGACGAACTTGAAGTAAACAACAACACAAATACAACAACCACAACGATTCAAGCTGCAACAAACGGAAGTTCATCATTGGTGACATCTACTATTAAAGTCAGGAATTTCATTCTAGCTATTTCATCACTCTTCGTAGCAGTCGGTTATGTGGCGTCATACATAATCCTCAGCAACCATTTTGAGCAAAATCTGAAGACAGATCTTTCCAGAGAAGTTTACATTTGGGAAGGGATCAAATTTGGATTGTACCTCCCGCAAGTTGTGCTCATCTTTTGCTCATGGAAATCAATACTCCCGAATAGGTTGAGATTTCAAACTTCTAAAGATTACTTTCTGTTTGGATTAAGTATAGCTGTTTACTTTTACGGAACTCTTCGAATCATTTGTGCTCTTGCCCTCTTGATATACTCTGATGACCTACCTGATCTTGAAGATCGTCCACCATACGGAGTAATTGTTGCCGTGTTCTTGTTTGCAACCTTTGGAATTTTCCAAGTCTATGTTCAAAGTCATTATTTGATGATTATGCAAAAGCATCAAAGAAATTTAGGAAATATCCATCGATATATTCTGGTATTCACAGGATCCCTAAATATCGCCGAATGGTTTATACTGAGTCTTGGTCACGTGTGGTCAGAAGAGTCAAAAGACAACCTGTTCCCACTTTTTACCTATGTATTCGGTGATTTTACGACCGAACTTTTGAAAGTGTTATTCTTCCCGTTGATAACATTTTATAACTTTCATTCTACTGTTGTTGCCTGTGAAATTCTGAAGGATTCATAAATAATAATAGCACACATAATGTGGGAATATGTGTAGGGGAATATTTATACATTCATGGTTACATTATAGTACTTAGGGTCTTGCGTGGTAAACTTGGATACCTTTATATTATTTGCTATTGAGTGTTGAAAATCAGAGATCGTGTTCTGTTTCGTGTCCTAGCATTGTTTTTCTAAAGGCCTGACAATAGTGAAAGTATACATTTTCAAAACAAAAGCTTGCAATATGAGAGAGGTATACTAATAAATAATTTTTCCAATTCTATTTACAGGGTGGCTCAAAACATACACAGGATGAAACAAAAATTCCAATGATTTTATAATAATTTTAATGGCGAGTATTCAAAAAAGTTACTCCAGGAATAACTTTATTCCTGGATTCCTCATTCTTGGATTTGAGATAATTCACAGTCATGAACTAAGTTCGATTTTTAAACCCTCAAATAACTAGTTAGTGGGTTTACTTTCTTCGTCGTTTTAATACCAAATGGTGTCACCGATGAAAGAAATAAACAGTTTTAAACAATTGAAAAAAAGCAATCTGAGACGAAATCATAAGGTTTACAATGAAGTTCGACAAAGATATTTGCAAAAGTATATACCATACCTATAATTGGCATATTTCCGCTGTTGAGAGGGTGAATCTACAGAATTGGAATTCAGAACGAGGCCAAGTATGGTCAAGATATTTCATCCTAACTATTCAGTACCGTTCTGGGTGTGTAAGGTAAAGATTTCAACCAAACTATCATATGAATGTTTGTCTCTCCTGTGACAATACATCTATCACTTTTTGTAAGGTTCCTTGTGTCTAGTTTTGGTTCCAGGCGTCCACATAAAAAGCTATAAAAGAAGCTATAACTCGACTTTAGTAAAGGCAATTTCAACCAGATTCTGTGAGAATATTTGTATGACTAATTGTTATTTTTTGGTTGGTTCCCTGGCTGTAGTTTTGGTTCGCGGTATGTTTTGCTCCATTCAAAATATGTTTATAACTGGATTACAATACAAGCAACCAGTGTTGTATTCGAGTACCCCTTATCCGAGTACGAGTACAAGTACGAGTACTCACCATTCGAGTACGAGTACAAGTACGAGTACTTACTCCTGAGTACGAGTACAAGTACGAGTACATGTGTCCGAGTACGAGTACGAGTACTTTTGAATTACAAACTAAAAATAAACACAAACAAAAACATTTCATTTATAAACACAAGTTTAACTTTAATCTTCTTTTCAAATATATGACATTGTTTATCAGTTGGTGATGGGCACTGTACTTTTGTACAATGTTTAAAATAAGATGTAGCTTTGCAATTCTGGCCAGTACCTGCATGCCCATTTCCAACCATGCCTTTTGATCTCAATTAATTCAGTCAGAGCAAGTCAGTGGCGGCGGAAGGTAAACATTTTAGGGGGTGGCGGCTTTTTTTGAGAAAAAATGGAGGAAAATTGTGATTTTTTGCAATGCGCACGTAGCGCGTGCAAAAAATCTGTCAAATCGGCTAATTTCAGCTAAAAAATCATTATTTTAAAATCTTGAAATTTTGCGCAAAAATGACAAATTTTTACTAAAAATTGACAAAATGTCTGATAATTCGTGCGATGCGTGCAATTTTTTTATGATTTTTAACGTTTATTTTATCAAAACAAAGGGAAAATTTCAATTTCCTTTCCTTTTCTTTCTTTCTTCTTTATTTTTTGAGGAGGTCCATCCCTCTCGTGAAAATTAGGGGCGGGGGTGGGGGGGGCGGGTCCCCCGTCCCCTCGGGTCCACCGCCTATGAGAACAAGTAAGCACAACTGACTGACCGAATGATTTTCACCCAATTGGGTGGTCTTCTTCAGTGGGTTTAGCTATGCAATGGTGTGTGTATGTTAGGTGTATCAACTGTTATGATTTTTGGGTGCATTTTACCTGTACTATGGATATAGGCCTAACAAGTAAATATATGAAAAGATAAAAAATTATTAAAAAAAATGGGGGAAAATAAATAAAACAGGAAATAAAATGATAATTTTTATCTTATTTAATATTAAATAAAAGATTTTATTTCATTATTTTAAAACAATTGTACTCGCCTGTACTCGGCTGAATTTGCTTGTTTTCCTTAAGTACTTACCAGTCGAGTACGAGTACAAGTACGAGTACTTCATGTTCAAGTACAAGTACGAGTACAAGTACTCAAAAAATGTACTTAAGTACGAGTACAAGTACGAGTACTTCATGTTCAAGTACAAGTACGAGTACAAGTACTCAAAAAATGTACTTAAGTACGAGTACAAGTACGAGTACTGTACTCGAGTACTCCAACACTGCAAGCAACTGAAGCCAAACTTTATAGAAATGTTTGTCTCACAAATGGCTATCCATCAACTACTTGTCGACTGGTTCCCTGCTCCCGTCTTGGATTCCCTGTTGTTATTTACCTGCAGATGAACAATGCTATAAACTGTCAAAAAAACGCCGAAAATCAAAAAACGGAAGTTGGAAACAAAAGTTATCGCAGAAATGTAAGTAGGTTTTCGGAAAGGGTACAGTACATCTGAACATATATTTAAACTTGATATCATTATTCACAAATATTTGCGGAGAAAGCGTGGCAGACTGTACTGTGTTTTTGTTGATTTCCACAAAGCTTTTGATTTGATTAGACGTGATAAATTATAGCTGAAATTAAGTAATCTTGGTGTTGAGGGTACATTTTTAGAAACTTTGAGGAATTATTATGATGGGATATTATCATGTGTAAGGACATCCCAGGGTTGCATAAATGTTTTTGATTGTCATTTCGGCCTGAGACAAGGTTGTAATTTATTTTTCACCTCAACTCTTCTCATTTTTTTTTATTAATCGGCTTATTAACCACTTTTCTTAAAGTATAAAGTAACATCAAAGGTATTTATATTTATGATACACATATCCCTTGTCTTATGTATGCTGATGATATAGTTCTTTTATTCAGATACCATTTTGGGACTTCAGAAATTGCTGGATGCTTTGAGTACTTATTGTGATGTTTGGGACCTTGAGGTTAATTTGGATAAAACCAAAGCAATGGTCTTTAGGAACGGTGGTATTGTCAAAAGTAACGAAAACTGGACATACAGGAAAAAAACCAGTTCAGGTTGTCCCTTATTATAATTACCTAGGGGTTAAGATCAGTTCCAGAGGTGCATAGTCTGTTGCAATTAATACTCTTGCCAATCAAGCTAACAAAGGCTTGTTTAAGATCAAATCCTTTACTCAAAGCATCCCAAATTTGAAGGTCAATACAAGAATGTATCTTTTTGATGCCATGATATCACCAATTCTATTTTATGGAAGCGAGGTATGGGGCAAAGATATTTTTTGTCAAAGCTATGAAGCTGTTCACACTAAATATTGCAAAAATGTGATGACTCACTCCGAAAGGGGGGACTTTGCGACTTAAACTTTTCGAGAAATTGATGAAAATAGGCAGCAAAAAAAAAGGGAAATAAAAAGAATTTCCAGCAGATTTTCTGTTGTAAATTTGATCGCCTTGATCAATTTCAACAAGTAAGGTGTCAATTTAAAGCTTAGAAAATGCTGTAACAGATTAAATGATAACATTAAAATTGATACCTTCTTCAAAGTCCCCCCTTTCGGGTTGAGCCATCACAAATGTTCTTGGCATCCCATATTCCGCTTCAAATAATTGTTCGAGAGCTGAGTTGGGTCGTTTTCCCCTTCAAATTAAAACCTTCAAGAAAATTTGTGGGTTTTTGTTGTTGTTGTTAAAAATTCTCCAAATAAACCAAAATCGTATTCCTCTGAAGTGCTATCAATTTCTTAAGCATCTTGATGAAATGGGTGATTATAATTGGGTGTCTAAAATTCGTGACATTTTGAATACACATGGTTTCGTTTTTGTCTGGCTCAATCAAGGTGTTGTTAATGAGTCTCAATATCTCATGTCCTTTGAGCAGAGATACAAAGATATTCATTGCCAAAATTGGCGCTCTAACTCGGTCTCTCGAAATAGTCAATTTTATTTTTAATACCGATTTCATCTTTGAAGATTATATAAAAAATGTCAGTATTTTTAAACACAGACGATTCATCACATCGATAAGAACTTGTTCTCATAATTTGCATTATAACAGAAATAGCCAAAATCTGATTGATGGACTCTGTCGGATGTGTGATTTGGGGGAGATTGAGGATGAATTTCATTTTTGCCTTGTCTGTCCAGCTAAAAATTCTCCTAGACAAAATCTCCTCCCGTCATACTTCTCGGAGGGTCCAACACAGGCTAAATTGTATTTACTTCTTTCTAGTGATAATCTAGATATATCCACAAGTCTTACTATTAAAATATATTCATGTAGCTTTTTGTGTACGTAAGTCCTCCAGGACCATTTTATATGTTTATTATTTATTTTTATGGACCGGTAGCCTCATGAAAATTTTATATAATAAATGCACGGGACTCCGAAGCGTGGGCAGTCAAACTAAATATCACATTAAAAGGAATGAAATAAAATTGAAATAAAATTAAAGGAGAATAAAACTAGTTTATAAGTAAAAATATCTAAGGTACCAACAGGGTACCAACGCACATCCCGAAAATGTTCCCTTCGTAAACAGTCCTTCAAATCAACAATCATTTTTTTCAATAAATGTCTACTTTTGTACTATATTTTGTCCGTCTTGTCTTGTCTTGCCTCTGCCTTTCTGGCGTTTTGATCACCCCCTCATAATGATAAAACCTGTGTTTTTAAATGTCGTTTTAAATATTACTACTGTTTTTGAACATGATTTTATGAAAAATATGAATGAATGAATGAATGAATGATAACTTCCTAATAATTTGTCAAAAAACATACTTTTTTCAGTTATAGCAATTTGTTAAACTAATTGTGGAATCCAAATTTTATTCAAAGTATTATAGTATAGGATAGTGCATGTGTCCATTTAGTGCATTAGCTTTATGAAAAAACAGGTCTAAAGAAAAATATGCATATGGATGCCTTTAGTTAGTCATAATTCTTTATTTGAAACTGTTGTAACTAAAATCTACTTTTGAACCAAATTTTATAATTTTGCTTTATGTTTCAATATAATTCTTTCTCATATGTATTATGAACTCTCTCTTTTTTATTTCAAATATAGATTTTCTTTTAATAAACAGATCATTTGATCGGAAACTAACATATGAAGGCTGAGTTTCTTAAATGCTGGACAATTCACTAATTTATCCGTCAATTTAGCAAATTTGTTTGGCATAAATTTCCCTATTATCGATTATTTTGTTTTATTGTAAATTTAATTGAATCATTTTTACTTATACTTTTGACACGGCGTACAATATGTCAATGTTTGTGACATTTGTTCCAATCTTTAATTACATATCAGGGAGGACCACTCCCATACATTGCCATGGGTATGTTCCTGTTGATAAAACCCCTTTTTCGCTGCGTTCCCCCCAAATGACCCCCCTTTTCAATGAACTGTCACCAAATTATCCCCAATTTTTACGTCCAATTTTATACTCTTTTCATGATACTTATAATCGATTACCCTGTTTTTTGAGAATGTACACTAAAATGAACCCCTTTTTTGTTCAATTTAATGTCCACCGCTTACAACGTTTTTAGGATCATCGATTCTTTTAGTTGATATATATTATATCATAAATGTCAAAACTGTACTTA
>JXSR01S001809.1:10161-21902 GCA_000969725.1 Ophiothrix spiculata
AACGCAGATGCGCAACGCGGTAAGTGCTTCAAAATCCAAGATGGCGGCGCGCATATACTGTGTCACTTTATAAATGTGTCAGTCATTTCCCAATCTTATATATTCCCTGACGCAACTCACACAATACTTGTGAGCAAGCATGATTTTACTGTTTTGTTGCTGTCTGACTTGGTGATCGACTTGATTGGTTTGATGTTCACGCACAATGCGATTTGGTTCCGCCCAAAAATGAAAAGGTTTTTTTTTCATCAGGGTACTAAAATTGAGAAATTTACAATGTGTAAAACCTCCAGCTTGTTTACTGATGACATTAGGCAAAAAAAACAAAAAAACAAGAAACAAGTTTGTTTCCTGTGGGTGGTCAAAAAACCTAAATGCGAAATGCATTTTTTAAATTTTTTTATTTTTTTTTATATATTTTTAAGAGGTGCTAAGGCAAATTTTCATTGAAAATCTGCATGGGTTATGAATTTTTAGTAAGTAATGGGTCATGAATTTTTAGTAAGAAACCTGTGCGGTTTCGATTGTTTGTTGAAAAGAAAACACTTCTTTAGTAATAATTTGTAATTTTCCCCGTTCTTTTTATCAAATTGGCTATTTTTGTTTTTGTTTTCTTAAATATCAAAATGAAAAAATGAAATGCGCAAATATATGACGCCAAAACAAAATGCGCACGGCCCACAAGAAACAAACTTTTTTTTTGTTTTGCTTTACCTGATCTTTTTCAATGTTGTTCATATTGGTCAGCACTACCAATCCAACAGCAGATAATTTGACCAAAAGATCCTGAATAGAGAATAGGTACTGGCGCCCTCGTAACACTTGCTTGCGTATGTGCTGAGGCAAATTTCGCATCAATATGTGGCGCTTCAATGGGTGGTCTAAGTATTCCCTGATGCCTTTAATCTGTAGACGGATATAAAATGGTAAATAGTTTAAGCATCATGTTGGTACACATTGAGAACATAAAGTCTATCTTATAAATAAGCTCCCTGAAAATTGCGGCCAGAATATTCAAACAATTGTGCTTCTACGCAGTCCGTGCGTACGCGTAATTCAGAATTTAAATCACCTGATACAGCTGAAGCATGACGATCATTTTGACTGGTCAATTTTCCCCAGTGACAAGAACTTGGCTTGGCGATCGCGGGAACAACCTATCACATGCAACTACGTGAATTGCAGTGTGTCGCGTACGGCGCAGAGTACTGCTTGACAACACGCGTTAATGAGTAAAAACCTGCGAAACGGGGAGCTTATTTTGAAGATTGACTGTAAGTACCATTTTAATTTCCTTATTTCACCAAACTGTTATTTGCAGGGTGCATTGTAACCCATCATGTCTCAGTTCAAAATTAAACTCCAAGCTTAAAATTTAATTCAGAACTTAGAGTTGCTAACCTTTTTTTGGTATTAGAATTTTCATGTACTTTGCAGTTGGTACCATTAATTCCATAAATATATTACTTCTTCGAATTTATATCTTAATTTTTCCAGGCAAGTTAGTGATGTACTTCATAAGGACAGCCATTGCAGATATTTGTTTGTATTTAATGGAATCCCCTTTTGAGCTTCAGCACCAGTTATCATGATTGCAGGGCATGGACTTTGACTATTTGACTATGATGATGAGGAGGAGGCGGATGAAGATGAGGATGAGGATGAGGGTGTGGATGAGGATGAGGATGAGGATGATGATGAAGATGAAGATGAGGATGAGGGTGTGGATGAAGATGAGGATGAGGATGAGGGTGTGGATGAGGATAAGGATGATGATGATGATGATGAAGATGAAGATGAAGATGAGGATGAGGGTGTGGATGAGGATAAGGATGATGATGATGATGATGAAGATGAAGATGAGGATGAGGGTGTGGATGAGGATAAGGATGAGGATGATGATGATGAAGATGAAGATGAAGATGAAGATGAGGATGAGGGTCTGGATGAGGATGAGGATGAGGATGATGATGATGATGATGAGGAGGAGGAGGAGGAGGAGGAGGATGCAGTTTTGGGGAAGAAAATATTAAATGGTTAGGGACAACTTTTAGTGAGAGTGAAATCTATTTTTGCTCTTGATGCAACAATTGACCAATGAATTAGCACCATTATCTCATGAATATTAATAAGTAAAATTTTAATATACAGATATAGACTGTCTGTGAGGCACAAATCACTCTAATCATGATACTGATATATATGTGATGACTCACCCCGAAAAGGGGGACTTTGCGACAGAACACTTTCTGAGAAACTGATGAAAATAGGCAGCGAAAATTAAAGAAAATAAAAAGAATTTCCAGCAGATTTTCTGTTGTAAAATTTGATCGCCTTGATCAATTTCAAGAAATAAGTTGTCATTTTAAAGCTTAGAAATTGTTATAACAGATGAAATGATAAAATCAAAATTGATATCATTTGCAAAGTCCCCCTTTTCGGGGTGAGCCATCACATATATGGTCAAGCCACTGATGGGATGACATGTACTTTTGACTGCTGAATGAAATGTAAAGATTGAGGAATCAGTTTACTTACCTCAATTGGCAAGCTGACAATGTTTAAGAATACACTGACGGGTATTGACATCAGCATATCCCTTGCTACTATCCATCCTAGAGGCCGGTTGGGGTCATATGGTAATGGTGGAACATAGCGCCTCCAATCATCCGTGTCACAATACACTTTGAAGTCTACATTGCCAAGCAGTGAAGCGCTATCAGTTGCCCCTGTTACTGGATCAATGATCGCAACATCATCATCTATAGAGGACACATTCCTGTCACTATTTCCTTCCATGCTACTTTCATGTGACTTGTTACTTAAGAGTGATGATGGTACAATTGGCTGATAAGGTGCATCAGGTTCATTTTCTGATGGGTTACTTTTTTCTGAGGTCACCTTATGTGAGACTTCTGATTGGTTAGTCTGATCTGCCCCATTATCTGATTGGTTACTTCTTTCTGAGGTCACATTATGTGTGGCTTCTGATTGGTTAGTTCTATCAGCTAAATTACCAGAATGATCACTCATTTCTGAGGTCACAATAGGTGAAACTTCTAATTGGTTAGTTCTAACATTTCCATCATCTGATTGGTTGCTTTTATCTGAAGTCACATTATGTGTGGCTTCTGATTGGTTAGTTCTATCAGTTCCTTGATCTGATTGGTTACTTTTATCTGGAGTCACATTAAGTGAGCCTTCAGATTGGTTAGTCCTATCAGTTCCATTATCTGTCTGGTTACATTCTTCAGATGTCATTTGGTTAGTCCTATGAGGCATTGACTCTGATTCCATAACTTCATCTCCATCTTTTTGTGCTTTATCTATTTCTAATTGTAAACTTGATGAGCTATTTTCAGCAGTATCCATTGGGACATTTTCCATCATATCTGCATCTAATATCATAAGAATAAATAAATAAAAACTTTCAGTCTGAACATCTTTTATCTATATTTTGATCAACACCAAAATTATAGGCAGGCCTCTTTGCATCGTGAATTGGTACATATAAGCGTGTGTGTAGGTGAACACAACAGAACCGCAAGAGACACTGCCCATATTATCATTACATACATTTAGCCCGTATGTGGATAGTTCTAAACCAGAAAGCGTAATCCAGTTATCTAGGTGATAATCGGATTACACATAACAAACTTGAAAAAAGATGAAACGAACTGATCACCACTCAAAAGTATTGTACTATCTGTTGTCAGGTGGGGTGTGTGATCCTGTAACTGGGCGAGTTACGTAAATACTGAATAGCGATTTTGTCACTTCGTTTTACACCTGATAAAATTTGAATAGAACTGAGGTGTGGGGTATTCCAGGCCGGTAACAGGTATTTTGGGTATGATTCATATAGGGGGAATCTGAGCGTCATGTATCTGATGATATAAGTGGGATTATGTTTACTTGTGGGTTAAGAAAAGCCTCATAATTCCCACCTACTTAGTGTTGACCAAAGTATACTAAAGTATGACTGCTTGATACAAACTGTGAAAAAGGCCTGCTTTATGGCTATGAGTCATGGCTCATCTAAAAACGCTACAAAAGACCAGAAGCTGATTTCACTAACATTTAGAGATGATCGCTAACCCCATTATGATCACTATCTCCAAAAGGGATCACTAAACTGATAAAAATACTCGCTATTTAGATATCATTTTTGAAGTTAGCGATCAAAACGGAATTAGCGACCATCGCTAAACGTTAGTGAAATCAGCCCCAGACGGGTCCGTGTCAAGTGGAATCCATGGCCATGCTTTGTTTCTTACGTTTCCACAAGGCCGTATTGTTTTAAAAAAAAATTAAAAAAAAATTCTGACCGACCGACTCTATCTTTTTTGACCATTACTAGTACAACCAAACATTTTTTTTTGGCCTAAGTCCAAGAATTCAAGGTAAATTTGCAACAGCAACTGACAGCAACCCGGACAGCCGTCGATCGCTGATTTACTCTTGATGAAAAAAAAAGAGAGAAAGTCCTGCGCGTAGCTCTACACGTTAAATTCATTTTCACATAGCAATGCGCGCAGGTTTCTGAGAAAATCCTTTTTTTTTTGGCTAATGTAAATTGTCATTCACATGGAATACAATGTAAAGTCCTGCGCGTAGCTCTACTCGTTAAATTCATTTTACATAGCAACGCGCAGGTTTCTGAAACAAACTTTATTTTTGGTCTAATGTAAATTGTCATTCACATGGAATACAATTTTTACAAATATGTTAAACATTACCATCATCTTAAGGAAAGACTAGCTTACAATGAAAAGATCTGATGATAAAAATCAATAGAAAACTGTTATTGAAAATACTACACATCAGTAAGAAACTGAATTTGTGAAGAAGGTGAAATATGGTTCACCATTTTATACTTTTTGCATGATGTGGACAATTTACAGTGGAAATATTCATTCAGACTGAAAATTTTACACCATGGTAAAAATACCCGACAAAAGAAAAATTCTGAATGCAAATGTCCATAAAAATGATGAAATGTATCTAGCCCTACCTCTATTATTGTCGCCAGCATCTACACCGCCAACCAATGAATCCTTCTCTTCATCTGCTTTGACAATCTTGATTGGTATAGGTGCTGATCCATCCTCTTTTCCTTCATCCTCATCCTCATGGTCATCTGTCTCACTACTCCTATAGTTCTCTATATCACGGATGGACTCTGTTTTGATTACTGTGTTACCGGGATGTCCATATGCCAAGTACCACAAGAACAAGTGACACACCTTCATCCTAGCCATCTTGGGTTGGTATCCCAGCTGGCAGTAATAATACCTGCGTGTTGCATACGGGTGACCTTTGTTTTCCTTCTCTGGGGATAGAGCCTTGTCTTTTTGTACAGGTTTTTGCTTCTCTTGTGGTGCTACGTTAGTGGCAGAATTCTGTGGTGAATTTCATCAAATATGAGACACAAAGTGAAATAAATGGATTAGAACTTCATATTTCTGATAAGAGAAGAACTGTGGGATATTTAAGAAAGCATTCTGGTTTGAATTTGGAATAAGTACAAAAGCAAGAACTGTGGTATTATAGATCATATCAAGGTTCATTTTTATTTCAAATCGGGCCGTGTATGCCACTCTGGACGCATGCACCAACAGCATGAGCATAAACAACTGAAATTAGGCCTAAAAAAATATGTTTGTTTGCCCTCCACGACCGACCCTAAAATGCCCAAAATTTGGGTCGGTTATTTTTTTTCCTTCAAACATGTAAAATATGAAAAAAAACCAAAATATGTAAAATTTAGCAGTATAAAGTATAGTAACATTTAGAAGTATAAAATGCATATTTCCTCTAAATAATGACCCACAATCTTTGAATAAGCCCTGCATTGCTTGGTATTCACAATAAAATCCATGGAATGGCATCATTCTTTAAAATATATGTGAAGGGTAAAAAAAACAGATCAACCGACTGACCGACCCAAAATTTCAATTTTTCCACTGGAGGGCAAACAAACAATTTTTTTGGCCTTAACAAAGAAAATATGTGCATCAGTATGGAAAAAGTGCTTTACAATAAGTGTGGGTAAGAAAAAACAAATGAACGAGTGATGGAAGCTTGTGCTATAGACCATTGATAGTATAGATGCTAAAGTCTCAGTCATATTTCCTTGGAAAAAATCAATCATGTGACCAGGCATTGCAGGGTACTGGTTGCATCAGTAAACAATGGGTCCCTGCACTCTGGATGTTCATTTATCATGTTGTCCAAAGAATTATGATGGTGAGTTTAGATAAATCATTGAAAATTTTAAGATTTTGAATAAAGGAGAATCATTTTCATTCAGAAACACATCTTTCAACATTTAAATACCCAGTGGAAAAAAAATACATTCTATCTCACCTTTTCTTTCCCTTGGTTCTTGTCCATGTGGTTTTCTTGAACTTTGTCTGTTCCTTTGTCTTTGACTTTGGCTTTATCTTTGACTTTGTCTTTATTTATTTCTTTGACCTTATCTCCTTCATTGTCCTCAACTCTTTCCAAGTCCATATTTCTTTCTGTTTCAATGTCTTTTTCTGTGTCCTTGTCTTTTGCTTTGTCTTCATTTCTGTCTGTGTCCATGCCTCTTTCAGTTCCCTTGTCTCTTGCTTTGTCTTTGTCTCTTTCTTTGTCCCTATCTTTTTCTTTGACATTGTCTGTGCCTTTTCCTTTGTCCCTTAATATGTTCTTCTCTTTTACTTTGTCTCTTTGTATAACCTTGTGTTTTTCTTTGCCCCTTTGTATGTCCTTGACCTTTTCTCTGTCTCTGTGTATGTCCTTGTCTTTTTGTTTATGTCTGTGACTTGTATTCTTTGCTTTGTCATTAGGTGATTTCTGACTAGCCTTTTTCTTTTTCATTGGAGGCTCATTTGTCTGAGAAACCTTTCCAGAAGGATCTACAGTTGCCTGAAGAGAGAATATTGAAAACATGAAATTCATGATAAAACATGTGCAATACATTGATACATGATAATGTAATACAAAATTACAAAATTCTCTAGACATGACCACCTTTAGAATTAAAAAAAAAAGCGAACTTTTGAACCTGATGAGGCGTTTCCTGGTTTATGTGTATATGAAACATGAGTAATGTGTTCATTTTCAGTCCCTTTTCACCAATGGGATGCTGGAATACGTCGATCCTGGGTTTACACCCGGAAGTCAATCTTTACCGAAATTTTAGCCCAAACACAGTTTTGCCTATAAAACTAATAAGCCGTGACATTAGCTCCAATTCATAGCGGGTGATTTGAATTGTTGTTTGGGATGGGTGGTAGTGCGCATCCATTTCACGCTTATTTGGGTGCATCATTGTGCTTTACCAGTGCATTGTGGGATTAAATTTCGGTAAAGATTGATTTCCGGTTGGGAAACCCAGGATCGACGTATTGCATGTTCACTCCTAGATTTTTCACGCTTGTACATGGCACATTATTACAATTTCTGGTATCCATACAAAGTAGAGTCATAGATATTGAGTCTCTACATTATATTAAGATATATTATCCCATAATGATATTCTCGAAAACAGTAGCCTTAAGAATCACCAATTAACCCTTGAACAGGACGAGCTGTTTGCTAACTAATGCATCAAATATTATATCAATAATACTAATTTGTCATAACTCAATAACCAAATAACGAAGAAAACACAAAACACAAAGCAGAAAATGGTAAAATATGTGCATTATTGGAATTTGTATGATTTAAACCACTGTGCATAAAGTTAAAGGAGAATTTCACACAATCAATACTATATGTCAAACACTGTGCTTGGCTATAGTTAGTGCATTATATTGCTACACTTAAAGTGCATTATATTGCCACACTAAAAATGCATTATATTGCTACACTAAAAGTGCCTTATATTGCTACACTAAAAGTGCATTATATTGCTACACTCAAAGTGCATTATATTGCTACACTCAAAGTGCATTATATTGCTACACTCAAAGTGCATTATATTGCTACACTATAAGTACATTATTCTCACATTAAATACCATTACAAATGTGAAAAAATGTATGAAAATAGGAATTTCAACTTACAACGGTGACTGGGACTGGTTTTGGTTTGGGTGGCGATGGCTCTTTCCTCTTGTGTGAAGGAGAGCCAAAGAATCTGAATCTGGCAATCTGCAAGCAACTTGTCACTGCTGGGTCACTTTGTTTCAGTTCACCGTCCATGATCAAGGTTATCTGAAGAACAAAATATGAACATACATTAGAAAAAATGATATCTGGTCAGAATATGGAGTCGGTGCATAATGCAATTAAAGGGACTAGCCTAGATTCCACCTAGAAATAAAAACTTAATGGATATGCTCTAAATAAAGCTTAAAAGTATAGTAAAATCCAAAAAAGTGCAAAATTTAACCCACAAATGGCTCAAATTGAGATTGAATTAATTTGCAATATATATCCTTATTTGATAGTTGTGTGACTATCCTGTGTTTCCTAAATACTAAATTTGTACCTCAGATGGATTTACTAGATAAAAGATCAAACAAAGCTCCTGTAGATAATTTAATACATATATCAAAAGAAAAACAATTTCTTCAAAAATAATTTGTTTGCCCATCACAGGTGTAGAAACAAGTTTTAAGTTTTCAAACTAGAAACACTGTTTTCACACCATCTTTTTGCGCCGGTGTAAAAAATTTAAGTAGGTAAGGAATTGCAATTTTCTCCAATATTCCTCAAAATCATGGAAAACTACTTGTAGGTTATATTACTATAAACATGTTCTATCGATTCAAGTAAAAAAAAAATATGTAGGTAAAAATTAGAAGAATCTAGGCCAGTCCCTTAAATATAAAAAGTAATTCAGCTTTTTGAATTGATTGATTGACTGAAAACTTTTATTCAACTTTGACTGTGATGATGCATCATGGCAATTTTGCAAGTCCAAAAATACCCCCTTTGTCGCGCAATTTCAAGTACATTTGCAGACATTTTGACCCCTTTTTTACATGAAAACTATATATACCCTTTGAAAACGGGGGGTCACTCAAGTATAATGCTGCAGGCATAGCATGACCAAGAAAAAGGTGAATTAGGGTGGTTTTTGAGGACAGAAGTGTGAGGACACCGTTTAGGTATTAAAAACAGCCATTTTAGCTCATTTTAAGAAATAGGGTACTTTTTCAAACCCCAGTATTAAATGGTATTGGCAAATTCTCGATTTATGTTGTAAATGGGGGGGAAAAGGGGTATATTTTGGCTTCAGAATCAATCACCTTTTAGGGGGTGTTTTGAAAAACCATGGTCACGCTATGCCTATGCAACATTATTATACTTGAGTGGTCCCCCTGGGAAAACACCGTATATTTTGCATTTCAAGTAGGCCCTACACTTGAACAAATAACCATTTTTTAACATTTATAGACCATTCACAAAAATCTCATTTTCTACATATACTATAGCTTAAAAATTTACTCCTTTTAAACAAAGAGTACATAATCCTCAAAACAGACAGATAAGAAAAAAAACCACAAACAATAATCTTCACAAACATGTTTTCAAATTAGACCCTTGTTTCGCGAAAAAGGGAACGATCATGGGCACACAATAGTCAATATGAGTGACGCCATCAGACAACTACTCTCTGAAGCAACCTTGAACACCTTGTGACAAATAATACATTAAAATGAAGATAATTACACTCTGAACACGATTCTGAAAGAAAATTTGAAAAAAAGCAAATAGTTTTTGAAATAGGGCCATTTTCATTAAGTTTTCCAAGAAAAAAACTAAGTCCATAAAAATGTCATATGCGCATGCTCAACATGATGAAAGGGACCGTTCCATTTGTGCAATAGGGATAAAAATATATACCCATGTTCATAATGGTAAACTTAAAGTAAATGTATTTTACAAATATAATAAATACTACGTATATTACTTTGTTTATAGCTCACGCTTTATTAATAAATCAATTCAATCATCGTCTGAGCCTGAAGGTAATCCTTTTTATGATACAAACACAAATCAAAACACACAATTCAGTCAACTACCCCCTATTAGACTATACCATGTTTGCGAAAAATGTTTAAACATATTTTCCTATACTGAAATCTTGTGAATTTCAATAAAATATTCGGCTTTCCTAGATAGTGCTTTATCTATATGATTTCAAGTTGACTTTTTTAGATTTGTCTTCAAAATACGGTCATATTAATATGCGAAGTCTCTAATTTGGAAATTATTTCCTTTTTTTAGACAGAAAAAATCAATTTTCCAATTCTTTTAAGGTATTTGAATAATTTATTTTTGAATATTTAAAATCTGTAATAAGCCTTCTTTAAAATAGCATCCGATTTAATGACATTGTGTATGTTATACTCTAAAAAACTTCGAAAATAAACCGAGTTCTGTTCGAAATTAATTTCTCCACGCTTTTGAATTGCCGTGAGATTTCGCCTAGCAGTAACCTGTGTTGTTAAACTGCAAAATTCTCTTCGCTTAGAAAATGAAGCCCAATACGAAAATGTACCAATCAATAACAACAAGTAACATTAGGCAAGATCGATGCAGATGAGTGGTAATCCTTTTTATTGACAGAGTGAACATTCCCATACTGTGTTATAACTTCCCGGGCGTGAATCTCATTGAATATTTGTGTCGCCACTGATTGTGTATTTGTTAAAACTTGAAGCTATGAGATTTTTTTAATAACTTCTGTTTTTCCAATAATCGTGAAATTTTCAGGATTTCATATTTTTACTATATAGTTTGGAAATATTAAAAAATATATACATTTTTTTGAAATGGGCCAAAAATACAGTGGACTGAAAAAGGCGTTTTGCTCAGCTGTAGTGTGAGAATACATTGACCATCTCTATATCATACACTATAGTAATCAGTTAATTTAAAATCAATTTCGACAATTTTTTACTGCCAGATTTTGAGTGGACTGCCTTGTATTCGTTACTAATTTGTAGAAAGAACCTATGACAAATTAAATATTATTTCAGAGCTGAGGTTATAGAGAATTAAAATATGTCATAAACTCAATTTTGAAAATCGCAACTTTCCGTTTATTTTGCCAGAGCACCACTCATTTATCAGATTTATATGATCATAAATGGTTGATCACTTATTCACACAGAAGAAAACAGATATTTTTTTATTGACTGACAAACAATTCAAAGAGGGTTTTCATTGATTAACTTGCCTGGGATATCCAATGAAAACAATGACTCAGAAAAAACCCAATTCAGAGATGTGAAATAACACAAGGGCCACCACTATTTCAATCTCTTATCTAAAATTTCTACAAATCTGAAGAAATAACACATCCCATCTTTATCCACACACAAGGTTTTTTTATTTACATATAAATATCACAGCACTCAAAAATGTAATTAAGATTTCTCTTCAGCTGAAACATTAACCCTTTGAACCCTGGCCATTCCACGTGTATCTGTACCGCTGACCCGGGCCAACCCGTAAGTTAAAAAACATAACCCCTAAACTTACTTTGATTGTTATTTCCCTTGCTTTACTTTTTCATTTCACAGTAGTCTGAATTGCTCAAATAACCAGCATTCACAAAAGAGTACTATTTATGTTGACCAACATATTCGACATTTACATTGTAGTCTATGGGCAAAGCCACATTTGTTGAAAATTGTGATCGAATTTACGAAAATATGAGGAATTTTTCACCTCTTTCGAGTAAATTAGAGCAAAATGACCAAACATCCATGGGTTCAAAGCTTCATTGCTGTCTTC
>JXSR01S001809.1:22053-32306 GCA_000969725.1 Ophiothrix spiculata
CTTAATTATTACGTTATAATTACACAGGCCTATTTGACATTTTATGCAAATTAACATTCAGATGCACTGCACCTACTATTAAAGGTCTTAGGATATGGATATACCACAATATATCAAAATAAAAGTGAGAATCCAATATACAGTCATAAATTGATCCTAACACCTTTGCCTTTAAGGAGATAGTAAACCAACTTACCTCCTCAATGTCTTGGAATCACAAGTTATATTCAGACCCAAATTCTTTTCTTCAATCCTCAGAGCCTAAAATACAAATAATATAATTTAGTACCCTGCATAATAGCGCAATCCAATCTCTTAACCCTAAAAGAGCCGGGGGGGGGGGGGAACCCCCCCCCCCCCCCCCCCCCGGCTGTGAGATGGGTCGAAAAAGCCCGGCTCTTTGAGGGTTAAGATCATTTCTACTTTTACGCAAACAACTGCACGGTCATTATCAGGTAACAATGACTTATTATAATGACCCGCGTATGTGATGTCATTAGCGTTGAATGCGTTTTCTCAAAAAATGTCAATCAAGCAAGAGTATGCACCACATACACGCGCGTTTATCATATTACGCGATGATCATCATGCCTGGACTGATCGAAATTCTCGTATAGGGATAAGTAGACCTTGAAGTAAGAAATAAGTTTAATACAGTATTACTCCATAAAATTACACATAAAAGGCATTAAAATGTCGAAAGAGCGGTTATTAACGACAACAATACTTTGTACCATCTTTTAATTCGGTCATTGTTTAAAATCGTTGGTGTTTGTTTTGAGCCTCGGTACTTCAGTACCTCTGCCCAAACCAAACACCTCTGATGTTAAACAATGACCTCAAAAAAGATGGTGCGCAGTTATTATTGTCTAAATAATGTCAAATAGAAGAATAATAACAATCATTTCAATCAAAGGATGACCATCTTCATTACGTTTTATAGTAACTCAGTTGCAGATGACAATCCTAGAAATGTTTGTAGAAATCTAAAAGACTTCTGTTATTCTAAAGTGTGAATCAAAGAATCAAATTCTTATCGTAAGCCCTGCTCACAACAATTATTTCAATTATTTTAATTTTGTCAATGTATACCACGCGAGTCAAAAAAACTGCAATAATAAGATGGAAGCCATATTGTAAGAACAAAAGTAATTTCGAACAAATAATATTAATTTCTAAATAGGTCATGAATTAAGCTTTCAAATGATGAAAGTATGGTAAAAATTGATAAAGGCATTGCGAAGATATCCTTATTTGAATAATATGGTATGAAAACAGCTCTGTCCAAATGAGCATACTTCGTCGACGCATCAAATGAGTAATAAGTACCAATATTGAATTTCTTGCCAACACCTCTTGAATAATAACACAAACCAATTACATTACTTTAGTGACAATCTCTTCTTAATTTATTAATTTACACATAAATGATCATTTAGGCATTTTTAAAGTGCAAAATGACATGTTTGGGGATACTGCCTGAGAAGAGAGAGCTTATTAATCAGTCACTGTTCACAATGCCTCAAGATCTGTTCACAAACGATGAACGTGCTCTAATTGCTGAGGTTTATTTTACCTACAAATCTCATGTAGAAGTGAAACGGAGATTCAAAGAGGGTGCATTCCCTCCATCGCGTGTACCATGTGCATCAACCATCGATAGAATTCAGGCGAAATTCAAAAGAACAGGAACAGTTCATAACTTAAATAAAGAGAGACCTGGAAGACCGCGAACGGCAAGAAGCAGGAGAAACGTCGACCGCGTTCGTCAGACATTGGCAAGGGATCCAGAAGTTAGCTTGCGAAGAAATCCCCTGCCACATGTGTCCCAGTCCACGTTGAACCGATAATTGAATATTCAGGGCCACCAAGCTCAAACGGCACTTTTCAAGGCACCCAAACACAAAAGAGAAAAGATAATGTCACAATTGTGTCCTCCACTAATAAAACATATGCACGATATTTGGACAGAGCTGTTTTTATGCCTTCCTTTTCCAATAAGTGTATCTCTGCGACGCCTTTATCGATTTTCCCCATTTTTTCACCATTTTAAAGGTAAATCTATGATCTATTTAGATATATACTTTTCATGTTCATGATATCTCTTGTTCTTAAAATATGGCTTTCATTTAACTATTGCAGTTTTTTTGACTCACTCGGTATTAAAATATACATTGACAGAGTAAACTTAAATTTAAATGATTAAACACAGATTTTTATGTTAGTTACTTAAGTAACGAGGTCTGTAAATAACAAAAAAGAAACTTAAAGTTAACACTCTTCCAGATGACAATTGCTGATTTCAGAAATGCTGCCACTTTAGATCTGTGCCTAAACCACACTAGACAACCAATATACGTATAACTGCTTACCTTGAGTATAGGGAATATATTATCCAACACTAGGTTTTTCTTCATGAAATCCACAATAAACTTGGTTCGCCGGATATGATTTGATGTTACTTTGGTGCTATCTTTTGAACTTTCTTGAGGAAATTCCTCTGTATTTGAAATCAAGAATGAGACAAGAAAATAACTAATAGTTGAAGGGTGACTTCTTTCACCTCTCATTGTGTTTAAATGAAGTCAAATATTTGTTTTTTCAAGTCAGGGGTGTGAGTGGCCAAACACAAAACTCTACAATGGCTTGAAAAATATGAAATAAGCCTGACTTATAAAAACTCCTAATTTCCATTTTCACCATTAAAGTTAATTAATATTGATCTATGACACTCACCATTTTAATATTTCGATAATATTTTCGGAATAACCATTCTCCGTCCTCTTCAGCTAACACCCGCTGAGGACAGAGAAGGATTTCTCTGAAAATATTACAGAAATATTAAATTGTTGAGTGTCGGAGATCAACATGAACTTTATTTTGATCAATTTTTCACATTACTACACCTCAATGTCCATCATGTGCACACCACAGACGTAGAGTATATATCTCTAGCCCATTTCCTGAGGCATTCAAAGCGTGTGCTCAGCAAAGGACGGGGTCATGACCCATGCACTTTTGTCTGCGTGTGCGTTGCGTAACATCGCACGACTGCAACTGACGCAGCGCGTGTCACCCGCGTAGTGGTAAAACGGCGCGCGTGGTGGCGTGACAATTTTTAATTTGTTGTTATTGCGAAGATACTCGAGTCTAGGCGAGGCTAAGATGACGCCTGTTTTATCCTGAATATGAAAAAAGGTAAGAATTCTGTTCATTTTAGTTGTGTCATAAGTGTCGTGGCTGTTCAGTTGTTCATTTTGACTTTTTGATGTGCAAATGTCGTGCTGTAAATTCAGTAAAAAACAGAAAATTCGGTCACAAGCGAGAGACAAGATGGCGGATTTGAGAATACATTTGTGTTTTATTTTAACACAACAGTCGCATACGAAGTTCATTTTTGGGTCAAAATCGTCCTTTACTGAAAACACGCCCGCAAAGGAACCATCGCCAAACGATTTTTCGTGGGGTTTCAATGGGATTCTCGATAACTTTTCTTGCTTGGAGGGTTTAGGCAGGAGGGCTTGGTGCACACCTAATTGGCAGAAAATTGTGTAATAAACAATAGATTTGTATTATATCATGGTGCAAAGTCAATTTAATATAGAATTTGTACTGACTATTCAACACTTTGATGCATATTAAGTGGATGACCACTATCAGTAATTATAGATTAATAACTGCGTAATTACTTGACGCGAGTGAAATGGTACAACAATAATGCACTGCGTGCTAAAGTTGGAGTTGTCCGCACTCACGAGGTGCAGCCAAGTGAGTTGGACAACTTTGACTTCAGCACAAGGTGCATTATTTTTGTAAAATTTCATGAGCGCCAAGTAAAAAGCAGTTATTAATCTAATTCACACACGGCAATGGTTAGAATAAGATTGCAAAGAAATTAAAGGGCATAATTATTTAAAAATGTGTTTGCTATTTCAATAAAATATAGAAAATACAACCATCCATCATCCCATGTTAATCATTGTAATTTAGATTTACTTTTCTTTTAAAATGAAAAGTGCCATACACGCGCGAGCATGTTACGTGTACGCATACATGGAATTGTACAACGCACTATGCGATATGCAACGTGCAACTAGACGCAATTAATGAATGCATATCAGTTACCAACTGTCCAATTAGATTTACAATTTCATCGCGTACTTAACGCAGAGTGTATGAATGGCATATATTGTGGTGTTGGATTGTATGAAAATGGAGTAATCCATACATTGCATAGTATGAGCTTAGAACGTCTGATAAATCAAATGAAAAAATAGGAATTCAGATCAAAATCCAAAAACGAATTAATCAACCTGTACACTCACAAGGTGACATGTGATTTTAAAGCATTATATTTCATCCTGAATGTTGCTGTATTCAGAAAAGTTGCTTAAATTTTTTTAACCCTATGAACACTGGCGGCCACTTTTGGTGCCAAAAACACATTGAGTTATGGGGTTTTAGGGTTCAAAGGGTTGAGCCATGAATATGTGCAAAAATCGGCTATAAACAAATATATAGAAGTATTTATTATCATGAGCTTCAAAAACACCTTAAATCCCGAAGAGAATGATTAAATGGCAACAATATCTCTCATAAGGCATTTGCGAAATGAAATATGCATATGACAAAAAAAATTCTAAACTGAAACATGAGGTCAAACAACTGTTATCAAATGAAAATTTTTGTTGCTCTCAAACAGATATGAGGCTTATGATCTGAGTGACAAATATCTTGAATTCTGAAACAGACTCTTGATTACAATGAAATTGACATTCATAAAATGAGGGCTTTCAAGGACAGGCTGAAAACAAACTTACGTTTTACTGTTTTGGTGGAACCTGAAGTACTTGCAGCATGTTCTATAGCAGATGAGCCTGTAAAAATGAATTGGATTTCAAAATAAATAACATGGCAAAACTTGAACACAGGGTACAAAAATATCTACATGCAGGAAAGGCTGGTATAGGAGCTTCTATTTATAGACTGAGTGCTGCCAACCCAGAGGGGAGCATGGCTGAGCAGTTAGAGGACAAGACTCAGAATATAGAGGTTCTGGGTTCGAGCCCCAGTTGGACAAAGTCTCCTTGTTTCCTTGGGCGAGAAACTTTACTATTAATTGCTCTGTGGTATGGAAGTCACATTACGCCATTGGTCCATGTGGTAAATACAGTCGACACTGCTTAATCGGGATCCTCTTAAAAGGGATTTTCGGTTAATTGACGTTTCCAGTCAGGGAACCGTTTCTTTATGTACAAAATTGACCTGTTTATCGGGATATTCCTCCTGATTAACGGGGTAATTTTGGGCAAAATGCATTAATTTAATGAAAATTTCATAAAATTATGATGATAAAGTTAATTTTAAGTTTTATTAAAACCGAGTAAAATTGCAAATATGGGACAAAAAACCGCAATCTCAAATTCTATTGAAAACCTCAGCAAAAATCTTTATCTATTGAAGAGTTCTCTAAAATTCTTTCACTGTGTCCACCTTTTGACAGCTCATGAATTTAGTGGATATTTTAGTGTGAAAACATCTCACTTGCAGAGATTTCTGCATTTTGCTTAATCGGGACAATTGGTTAATCAGGATATTTTTGCTACTTCCGAGGTGTTCCAATTAAGCGGTGTCAACTGCACCTCATATTGGGGCAATGCAACAACTGGTAAACTATACATCTAGCCTGAAGACAGAGGTCTGTTCAGCAGATCATAGTGTTGATAATGTGGTAAAGACCTTAACACTAAAGCGACCGGGGGGGGGGGGGTCCTAGGGGCCCTACATCAAGTTTTCGAAAACGCAAACAAATTTTACATCGCCGCTCCATGTAATTGTCAAACTTAATGCAGCGGGTCCCTCAGTGGCACAAAAATTCAAATTGGTCCAGTCGTTTTCGTGCTAATTAGCATAAAGTGATTTTTAGAGCGCTGTTGAAATTTGTTTTGCCCATAAAATCATAACCGAATAACTTTTTTCTAATTTTATTTCGGCAATGTAATTGTACTTGCAATGTGCAAATTGGAGCAAAATTTCATGTGAAATTTCCTAAGGGAACAGGGTTTTTGAAATTTTGGCAGAAAAGATTTGACGCAGCAACAAAAAGGGGTTTTTTTGCCGCCATTTTGAAATGGTTCATTCGATTTTCAAAATTTTCCCTGTATTTTGGTCCTTTTAACATGCTCTATCATTGACCAGACTTTCAACATAAAATTCATATCGGAAGGGTGTATTTTAAAGAGTGGCCCAAAGACCCCCTTGGGCATCAACTGGTGGGTCACTTAAATGTTAATTAGGAAAAAAGCATGTACCATTCACTGTATTTCTATGATACAAAAGGGAATTTGGGACACATGGCTTAACAGTAAGTATCAAAACTACTCCATGAAAATGAGGTAAAAGTATTCCCTAAACAACTGTTATATAGAAAACAACAGAACATATTGACCATTCCTACTGACTCACCTGGCTTCTTATAGTTTTCACCAAGTTCCTGTGCACGGAGAATTTTCTGGACTCTTTCGACAGAATTCACTGTGCAGTATCTAAACAATCAATTGTATCAATATAAGAAAGTGTTAGAAACAGTTTCAGAAATATTATCATTGGGGACTCGACATCAAAATGACATGTCTTTTTCAAATGGCTATAATGATAAGAAGATATATCAAATGTTGTCATTTTTGGTAACACTATAATAAGCAAAGTGTATACTTTTTAAATATAATGGTTTTACGTTTGTTTTGGGTGACCTTGACCATTTGCTAGAGGTCAAAGGTCAACAAACTTAAAATTGTCAAACAAACTAAAAATTTAACATTGTCAAAATATCATGAGATGTTTTAACTTTAATAAATGAGTTCATGGAACATAATAGTGCAACCGTATAAGGAGATTTGTGGAAAAAATGTTCCGTGTTGCCATGGCAATGGGTTTCCCGAAAAAAGTCATTTTTCCTTGCTGGTGAGAGCTTCCGTCCTCAATAATTTCTGATCAAAACATTTTTCCACAAAAGCTCTCATAGGGACATAGAACATCTTACAAACAATATCTGCACCAATTTTCAAGGCTCTGGCCTCCTCAGAACCTGCAAAATTTTGAGTTGGAAGTATTTGATATGCTGAAAATCGCAATAAAAGATATCAGAAACAGTTGAGGGCGCTTTTGCATAAAAAAATAATGCGGTGTATTTGAAGAGCCCGATTCCAAAACCTCTTACGTCCATTTTTATGGAATTTGAGTTTGAACCTGAAACATATAGTTCTTGACCGTACCTTCCAAGCAATGATAACGATTTGTTGCAAAACCGCCTATAATCTGTTGAAAATGTCAATCAAAAATTGACATTGTTTCCAAAACCTCTTACATCCAAAATAGTTTTGTGACAAAACCTCTTATGTCCATGTCTGTTGTTGTTATTGGACCATAACTAATGAATCGTTTGAGGGAACCACAATTATCATATCCCACAACATTTGAATTAGACAAGTACTGCATAAACTACATACTTGACAGCATGCATTGTACTTTTATAATGTATCCAATACACTGGTCGATTAGTACTCCCTGATCTTGACACACCGCATTTCGTCATCGTGGAGATAGCAAAGACGTACGCTTTGACTAGAAGAAAAATTACCTTTTTGTTAATTGAATTAATTTTCATTCCTAAAAGATGACAATTCTTTTAGTGTGTCCTTTGAAATGCCAATGCTATGTTTCTTTGAAGACTTTGTTATAACTTCTTGGCAGTCTACAATCAACACCATTTTAATTGATAATGTTATTTTTTTATTCCATATTCATACACTCCGCGTGTGCTGCGCGTGTCACCTAACCAATCAGGACGCAAGAATATTAAGTACGCGGAGTGCAGTGGATTTTCACAATGCACTGCGCTTGTTGCGTTCCGGTTTGCGTGGCGGGCGTTTAGCGCGTATGAATGTTTCATTGTTTTTGTCGGGAAATTATTTATTTAGTTTAGAGAAGTTTCTTTACACAAAAGATACAATATTATTTTTCTGTCGTGTATGAATTAGATTAATAAATTTGCATTCCATAACACTCGTAAGATGAGACAAAATCAATGCACTTGCGATTAATGTTGATTTCTGTCCAATGCACTAGGCCCCTACGGGCCTCGTGAATAGGACGCATCAAAATTGTCCGCGCGTGCATTGATGTTGTCTCATTTCACTCGCGTATGAAATGCGCATTTATTAACCTATAATCATTTTAACTGTATGTGTATCTTGTTGTTGTTGTTGTTTTTGATTAAGTGAAAACGGGATGGGGGATGGGGAGGGTTCGTATATCAGCAAAATTCATAAGCCAAATGTACGAAGGAAAACGTACAAATTAGGCTGAAACAGTTAAATTACATTGTTTTATAATCAAGTAAGGAAAGGAAAGCGTATGTAATGGGGTGGGGGGGGGGGCGGGGGGGGGCGGGGGATATGACATAGAACCCTTTGCCAAGTTATTTACAAACTATCATAAGCCTGTGAACATGCCGCAATTTGTGTGAACAACTCTGTTGCTATTGCATTTTTGTGCACTTTCTGGGCGGTTTTAGCTGAGCATACATTTGAATGGTGGGGATGGGGTGGGTTGGCGGTGGAAAGGGGGGTTTTGGGCTTTGAAGGTGTTACCACATAGATGTGAATGTTTTAGTTAATAAATCACATCATTTTACACTGAAAATATGATCTTAATTTCTGAAATTGATTTATTTTGTTTGTTGTCCACTGATTAATTATGGAGTTTGGTGACAAAACCTCATACATCCATTTTTTTGAAATATTGTAATTAGCTTAAGGTAGCTTGAACGGCTATTTACACATGTCAGGAAATCAGCTAAATAGTGAATAGTTTTGGGAAATAGGAACCAAAACCTATTTCTGTTTAAAGAAAACCCTTCAGTGGTAACATTTAATATGTTTTATAATATTCGGCCAATTTCTTATGTTTTTCTTTATTTTTTGAAAATTCCCTAAAAAATCAGAGTTTTTGAATTTTCATGTCAAGTGGGAATGTGCTATGACATTCAAATTTTAGGGGGTGGTGAAGGATCACAATAGCTAAATTCTCTCGTGGGCTTTTTGCCATAAAGTGTTTTATTATCAAGAAAAATGATTTTTTAGCTCCTAAATTTAGGCATATTTTCAAACACCTATAAAATTTTCTAGAAACACTTTAATTTTAAAAGCCAACGAAAGATTGTTGCAAATTTGATAAGCTTTCATTTGACACCTTATTTGTTAAAATTGAAGCATGGGAAGTATGAATGAAAATTCTGAGAAATCTGGCTATTCAGTGTTTCTAGAAATTAACGTAATAAAATTCGGGAAGTAGAAACATTAGAAGTCTCGTGTTCGTAAACGATGAAAGAAATTTCTTTAAATCAAAATTTGTGACAATCTGTGATCAGTTTGCAATGCAAAGAAAAAACAATTAATTTCTTTTGTGAACCACTGCCACAGAAAAAAAATTATTTTGTAAATAGTATTTTTTTCAGAAATTTGACAAATTTTGTTAAATTTTCATGGTGGCCAAATTTGCCATGTACAAAGTCTATGGGAAATTGAAAAATAAAAAATAGCGTAATTCAAAAACGATTTGACGGAAAAAAATCAAAATTTGGAATACAAGTTTCTCTCATCATTCTGCACATTCTGTGAAATTTTAAACAAATTCTGTGCAGGACACCGTAGCCGTTAGAGCTACCTTAAAAAATAATTGTGATTAGTCTGATTTCCGTAAACATAACATTGTAAACAAGTACATCATTATGCTTAATTTGCATGGAAACTTGATTCAAAATAACAACGTACAAATGTCATAATAAACTTTCCTTGTTTACTCAGTTTAACAAAAATGGATGTAAGAGGTTTTGAAAACAAGCTCTTCATTTGTAAAATTATTCATTTCTCTTTAAGATCGATTTATCATAACTTTTAGTGAAAAAATCATGTCATTAACAGTTTTAGTTACTGAGATATGGTATTTTTTTTGTGGTTTATAAATTTTCTTAAAAATAGCAAGGTAAGAAACGATGAAATACATTCCTCACCCAGAGATATTTAACTTTGTCAAATTGAAAACATAATTTCCTAAACTAATTTAGGAGTACTTTCAGCAGAATCATGGGGAAAAAAGGTCAGAGTGACCATTTACAACAACTCACACTGCAGTCCGTTGGCGACCTTCATCCGTCATGATCCGAGTGATGACTTTCTCATCTAACAGTTTCC
>JXSR01S001811.1:47965-59184 GCA_000969725.1 Ophiothrix spiculata
AAAACCCACAAAGTTATATATTGCTGGAAAGCTGATTTTTCGAGGATATCAGTTTTACCTAAATAAGCCTAATTTTGAGGGATGGGTAAAAATTATACAGGGTGCAAAGTAAAATAAAAGTGCAATTTGGTCAAGCAACTTGGCACAATGAAATTTTGTTGGGGAAAGGTGTATCCAGATGACACAAACATTACTTGATGGATGTAATGATGGCCGTCCATAAAATAATACATTTGGTGACAAAATTCATTGTGGTCAAAATACTGAGGATGGTCACAATCTATGAAACGACTCATTAATTTTTGGGATATTTATTGGTCATAAGTTTTTTCCTGTGTTTACTACCTAAAATTTAATCACATAATTGGATTCTTCATCAAATGCCCTTTTGAAAAATGTTTAACTTTTACTAACTACGTCAATTCAGTCAAAAGATATGCCGTTTTAAAGTTTTCGAGTGTAAATGCACGTTTTGTACAGTAAATGAATAGAGGAAATTACCCACATATAAAATATTAAGAAACAACAGAATTTGGATGATATATCAATATTCGATACATGCTTTAGCATTATACATATCTCATTGAAGTATATTCAAAAAATTATGATCACAGCATTTTTATTTTTAACAATACATGTGTTTATAAATCATAACTTTCTTACACTTTTACATGTAATCCTATGTGCACCTCCTCAACCGTCGCCTCCTCCACCCGATCCATCGTGTTCCGTAATTGCTTTATCAAGTATAACTTCATTCAACTCATGGGAAGTTCACTTTTTACAGATAAATGGAGTATAAATATACCTTTCATATGATACCAAACTTTCCCAAATACGCAAAGACGTTTTAGCAAAAGTGCATGTTTTCTACCATTTTGTAGGGTAATATGTAACAGATCCATGATATTTGTGACGCAGGGCCTTTTGTAGGAATGAATTCAAAGACAAAGGGTTGGTGTGTCCCGTCATATCGCAAGGTACCTTAAGATCGGCAAATATTGTGTCTATATTTTAAGTCAATTTTTATCAGTGTTTTGTAGTTTTGTACAGAGCTCTATTTATTTGAGCTGTGAGTAGGAATAATTGTACCACCCGCACAGGGTTGGTGATTTTTTTGATTAAAAAAGATGTTTAAAAATCGGATTTTTAAAAATTAAATCACGGTTGTTTTTTTAATTTAAATCGGATTTTATTTGATTTTTTTAGAATTAAAAAAAACATGATCATACAAAACAGGTTTAAACTGTTTTTGAAGTGATTTTAGACCAAATACAGTTGACAAGTATTCTTTGAAATATGTATTTTAACATTTGACAAATAAACCACTAAATTAAATGAAACAAAAGTTACAAAAATAAAAAATCTTTACATTTGGTGATTCAATTGGTGTCCACCAGGGACTGAAAAAGCTGTAAAACTAGTTAATAGATCCTAAATTCAAATTAAGATGTTTACCTTGTTACAGGAAACAAAGGAGTGGACTTGATTGTCACCTAAAGTTATGATTAGCTTCTACATGTACATATTATTGCCTATTGGTGCAATTTTTTATTCCAATTTGAATGACAGCCTTGCCTCTTTCCTATCTAAATAATAAGAATAGTACAACATAAATGTATGCAGAAAATTTCACTTGATCTGACCATTCATTTTCAAGTTGCAAACTTTTACAGCATCTTGAAAATTCTCTATGGCTACTGGTTGTAATTATTGCCGAGCCCCAAATGTAATCATAAAATGACACACTTTTAGATTGATCAACAAAATGCAGGCACTTTTGCATGAATGTTTTGAGGTTTGTAACATATTCCAGTCAATTATCATTATTAGCTCAAAAACTCATAACTAAAAGATTTTTAATGTTTCATAAGATGGGATTATTGCTAAAAATTGTGTTGTTTGGAAATTTTTTATAATTGTGTTCTTGCATCTAATGAAGATTGATTGAAAATTATTTCAAAACTGTTTCGAAAGTGCTTGTAGAGAAATTAAAATGATTCAATTGAATTTTTTTTAATCCAAGTGATTTAAATCGCACCTATTTAAATCAACGTGATTTTAATCAAACAACCTTGTACTCGCACAAACTTCTAGTCACGTTATTGTTGCCGTAACCATTCGATAGCATTCGTTCCTTTACGTCAGCCAAGGTCAGCATTTGCCGCCTCACTACGTTGCTTACAGTTGTTCTACGTTGAGAAGTCGTGACCCAAAGTCAAGCCAAACTCTTAATTTATCAGTAAGTCTGCGTTTCTCTCAGCAACCACTCGTCACTTGTTGCCGTCGTATCGCTGATACTCGTTACTATCGGTCAACAAACTTTGATTTGTCATCTTTACTCGTTGCTTGTCGTCCAGCGTATTGTGATTCTGGAATACGTTACCCTACGTCGAGGGCCAATACGTCCAGATGTAGACGCACCTTTAAGACTAATAAATGAATGTATTACTTATCAAATCAACGAAATTTCCTCAAAAGTGTCATTAGAATTATATAACTACCTGCCCTATATACGACGCTAAACGTCAATGAGTACGAGACATGAACAAAAATAACGATTACTTTAGATATAGGTGAGAGTTACAAGCGAAAATTCGATGTACGTTACAATTTGTGTGTATAGAACAAGAGTTAAATCTTTATTTACGATGACTACCAACAAGAAAGAACTTTCATCCTTGCACAATGGATTGTGATGATAAATATTTTATTGTATTTAAAGTTTTCTAACAAAATTGATACGTGTTGGTAGCCTAGAAAAGAAAGATAGTGCATATGAAATAAACTAAACTAAAAACTCCCTTCCAGAAAATATGTTCTGAATGATCTAACCGTGCATGGAAGCATATACAAACATGATATTCATTCGCAACTACAATAACATCAGGCAGCGGAAAGTCTTGTTTTTATTCGAATAATAGGAAGTCATATGTTTATATTGGAACGAAAGAAACATGTATTTCGTCTGACATCTGATGATACTCAAAACATGAATTGATGTATACAGCGATTCGACGTACATAGTATATAGTACACGTTATAGTACATACTTGCTGCAAAAAAAAATCTTGGCATTTTTGGATCGGTATATCAGAGATTCCTACGTAGTCACAGATTTCAATGTAACATTTCATTGGTTTCAGTTCTATATAATTCCATCCATAATTTGATTTTGGAAAAGAAATATTTTCCCTTGACTTTGCTTCATTAGTTTGTGTATAATTATATATCAATGGTTTAAATCAAATACTACAATAAATAGGTGATCTTTCACACGATAGGAATTGTATCTTTTTAATATCATTAAGAAGATGGGAAAACAGAATCCTCAGAAAGTCATTGTTAACTATAAAAAAAGAAAATTAGAGATAGAATCAAGAAACTAAAATCTGATAAAAATTTGGATATGCACTTGCTTTTTATATTTAGATATCTTATAAATAAAAACAAATGATATAATCGAGTTTCTTCTTATAAATAGCACTTGAAGAACACTTTAAAATTACAGTCGTATATATACTTATTTATTTACTTTACCTTTATCAACTTATTTCAAATTTTGTGCAAATTCGTCTTTTTTTTAATTTTGAGAATATAATGGCAAATATACAATGATTTTAGGTGGCTAACGAGTTTTAAGACAATTTCTATTTGGAAGGAATCATAAAAGTATCATCCCTCTCATTCCATTTTTTTTACCAAAGTATCACTTTTTTAAAAAAATCAGCTATCTTTTGTATGTGTCACCTTAAATTATATTATGGTTTGAAAAAAAGCTCATTTTCAATAAATGCTATGATTATATGCGTCAATTATCAATTATGAAAAAAAAATGATATATCATTCAAAATGTTGCGACGTAATATTTCTAAAGCACAGTTGACAAACGGTTACTGAACAACTTAACCAAGAAACACATGATCAGAAAGACGAGGGTTAAAGGATCGGATTAGATTCAACTTACAATTAAAAACCTATGGAAATGTCCTATAAAGCTTAGAAATGTATAAAGTAATAAAATGTTAAAATTGAAAAAATCCACATATGAAATAGTAAACTTCAGAGAGGATTGACTTCTAATATTTTATTCTGTGACGATGGTGTGTTCCTTAAAGCCTATATCTGTATCATAGATGGGTTTACAAGTTAAAAGACTAACCATTGTCAATCAAAGCGGTTCAAATCAATTGAAGTATATTAAAAAAGAACACACAATTTTTAAAAGATAATTGTTTGATCATCACAGATTATGTTAAAAGCACAAACAAAACACATTTTGCAATGCAAAAAATACCAAAGATATATACATCTTAAAAGAAATAAATGAAATAAATGATTTTACAACGAACTGACAAAAGATGAAGACATGAAAATGGTCCAATAGCATGAATTTTTTGAAAGCGTCGTAATATTCGGAAAGTTCACACAGTATGTTACATCAGAATGAATAAATTGGAAAATTTTACGGTGGAAAATTAATTGTCCAATAAAGTACAAACTACTTTTTGTGCGTTTTAATCGTTCATCTAAACTGGTCAACCTACAAAACAGGCACCGTCGCCCTTAATTGAATACAACTACAAAGGTATCAATGTATCTTAATCTTTAATAATTCCATTTGAAATATAAACCAATCAGCCATGTGGTTAGGGACCTCTTGTTCTATAATTTGTTTTACCAAGACATTTAATATACGTCTTTCTTTCAAGATAATTATTATCTTAATTCCTACAGCGTTCTAGTTTTTGATATTAAGATTGCTCTTCAGAGACTGAAACTCAACCCGTTTTCAGTAGATGTGGTCTAGTTTATATGAGCAACTAGATACTCAAAATGCCCTAGGTACACATTTACGATTATCCTGCAACAATTCAAATGATTTTCCCTCAAACCATTATTCGTGTATCATTTCAGTGATTTTAGTGTACAACTTAGTTAACGAATTAAACTTCAGAATCAGTTGTTTTATTTACAAAGTTTAAGTTTTAATGTCGTTGTGAGTCTTATCTTATAAATTATCGTCAAATGTACCCAGTGATTTTAGTGTACAACTTAGTTAACAAAATAAACTTCAGAATCTGTTGTTGTATTTACAAATTCTAAATCTTTCAATGTCTTTGTGAGTCTCATCTTGTAAATTATCGTCTATCTGGCAAGCGCATTAATTATACTAATTAAGTTATGTATCATATCAGTGATTTTAGTGTACCACTTTGTTATTTTCCTGTAGAACTATATATTTTAAAAATTTAGTGTAAGAGGCTGAAGTCGGAAAAAAGTCAATTGTTGAAATACAAGACCACAAAAGTGCCGACTGACAGGTATTAAAATTGACATAATTCTTTGCGATTACACTTAATATTCTTCATTTACTTGAGGTCTGTGCTTCTTTGATGCCAGTGAGAAAAATACACAAATAATCTCGCAGATTTGACATCTAATCCTGCAATCTGATTATGTCACTTCTCAATTATTGTTCCTGAACATTGTTTTAAAATGGATTTTTGGATTCTAGATTGTAAGTCATGCACGGTTGTATACCGGTTTGAAGAAGTATAACAACCAAATAGCACGTTATTAAATCTTAATGTTTCAGGCAAGAGCGAGAGGCAACAAGTCTATGCTATCAAACATTGTAAGCTTCTTCAGAAAATGATGTGAAAAATGATCTTGAGCGACGAATATTACTTTACCTATTTAAACTTTATTCTGTTGAATAAAAATACGACTTTTATACAATAAAATATATATATTCAGGGTTTGACAGTTTGACTTGATTTACGCGTGCTGTAAAAAAAGTAATAACATAATTCAAGTAATCAATAATCTTCTGATTCGGTCAGCTTACAAATAAAAGATATACCTTTTGGGCAAATGCGTAATTCTATCTAAAGACGTCAATGGTTTTGTATGGCCTATGTGAAACGTTTTTTATGTTTCTATTTTTAAACTCATGTCATTCTACAGTAGGCATAATTAATCTTATACTTCAGTGTGCATGAGTGTACATGAGCTCTGTTATCTCATTGGTCAAATACATTTTATATAAAGCCAGTTTCCTACTTTTAGATTATAAAACCAAACCAAGCTCTGAATAAACATAATGTTGCTGTCTATTAAACATATATTGTGTATGCGTTGTTTAAACATCTGAGCAACAGTGTATCTCGTATAAAAATGAAGCGTTTATGCGGTGGTCTCTGTACATACGTCCACACCATGGCAAAGTCGCTCGGTGGGGGATTCATTACTTTTTTCAAACTTGTTTAGTTTACATTCACTTCTTGTGTGCTCCGCGTGTCACCTAGCCAATCCGAACGCAAGAATATAAAGTACGCGGAGTGCAGTGGATCTTCACAATGCACTGTTTGCGTGGCGGGCGTTTAGTGCGTATGAATGTTTCATTGGTTTTGTCGGGTGATTATTTTTTTAGTTTAGAGAAGTTTTGATGGTCATATTAAAGGCCTTATTTATTTTCACGAAAGATACAATATAATTTTTCTATCGTGTATGAATTAGATTAATAAACTTGCATTCCATAATGCTCGTAAAATGAGATAAAATCAATATACTTGTGGTAAATTTTGATCGTTGTCCAATGCACTCGGCTCCTACGGGCCTTGTGAATTGGACGCATCAAAATTGATCGCGCGTGCAATGATTTTGTCTCGTTTCACTCTCGTATGAAATGCGCATTTATTAACGTATAATAAATTTTTGTTTTTGGTGGCAAGTTTAACAACAAGATTATAGACTTCATGTACACCTAAAATGATAAATTCGTTTCCCCTGTTTGTTCTCTCGAAACATGCCAAATATCTAGCGTCTGGTGCCATATTCCATCAAGCTGGCAGACTGCATAACTTAAAAAATGCTTTTTTTTATAAAAAAAATGTTTTTTTATAAAAATATTTCACATGTCCAATGGGACGCGGTCAATATATTGTTAATAACATGAGAATCAACATTTCGCTTGGTATACATGGAGTTTGAATCTTTCCATAAATAGACTAGTCAAAAGAGTTCTTTACTGCTGTATGTACGAGGGTCATTCAAAAAGTTCTACCTGTTGTATCATAACTTTCGTTCTGTAAAAGGTAGTTACTTGGAAATTGACAAAAATATAGCTAAGAATGTCACCTACACATGGTGCAACAATCATTTCAGGGGGGGTAGGACGTGACGTCAGCAGATTTTGAAACTCCCATTCAAAAAACTTGAATTTTAACTAACGCTCAAAAATTTCATTTTATGCCCTTACTTAGTGTCTAAACATGTGCAGATGTCAAAACCGTTGGGGTTGGGACTTCAACCCCAGAAAACTAAAAAGATATTGTGATTATTATAAAGAACTACTTTAAGTTTTCATTTACGCATTGAAATATACGGGCGATACCACGGATGACTACGCATCAAATCTGAGTAAACAGTCCGGTAAACAGGCAATTAAAGAGATCGTCCTACCACCACTGAATCATTTCAACACCTTTTCTAGATTTCTGTAGGTGACTTGAAAACTACAGTAAGTTTCAGCATATCGGAAACGGTAAAGTATCTAATGACATTACATTTGAAATTACGTGTACAGCACATGTATATGTAATTTACAGAACAAATTTAAAATGAAAGTGTACCTTACAGTCCAACAAGTCATTTTTCACTGATAGAGTAAACTTGTTACAGATAGAAATTACCCAGAATCCCAATATTTGAAAGGATGTCTTGTACCCGCTCAGGTTACGAGTATCAGCAAGGAGCGTTTCTCTGTAGCGTGACTTTTCCATGTGCGGTTTTATGTAAAAAAATAATTTAAAGCTACTAAACCACATTTTTTCAGTCAAAAAATTGAATTTGGTTCCTTTTGGTATCTACCATGAAAATAAAGTAAAAAATAAAGCTTCATAATTTTACATCTTGGTCTATTTTGGTCAATTTCTTCGTAAACTGTTTCTTTGTTGAAATTAAAATTATTGCTGCAAGGGCTATTTGTTCCTACCATTGTCATGCTTGTGAATTACCATTATTTTCAGTTCAAGTCAGCTTTTTTAATCATTCTGCATAATTGTTGTCCATTCTTATGTTTTACGAAATTTTCAATGTATAGCAATACTGCATCGCTGTATTATGGCCTTTTCAATCCACTGTACTTGAGCCATTTTTAAAAAATGTTGCACATATTCTGACCGTTTCCGGTGTACCGAAACTTACTGTGGTTTTCAGCTCACATAGAGAAATCTAGAAACGATATTGATATGGTTGTTGCATTATGTGTAGGTGACATTCTTAACCTATATTTTTGCCAATTTTCAAGTAGCTACCTTTATTAGAACAAAAGTTATGATACAACAGGTAGAACTTTTTGAATGACCCTCGTAATTTATGTGTATGCAACAGGAATATAGGGCCTAGTGCATCAGTAAGAGACATGCAAGCATGATATTTAGCAAGTTCCATTTTAGGTGACATCAGCTGACATTTAATATGTGGTTTTTGTTCTTCTTTTCCTTATAGCTACATACCTTTTTCATGGAATACTATAAGCTATAGTCGTTGACATCTTAAACTAGCAGACACATTTCACACTACCCACTGATACCTTTCATGTCTCTTGAGTATTATGTTGTATACTGTGTTTGCTTAGAAGATTGGCAATCACTCTACCGGCAGGCCCAGAAATCTATTCTTGCCATGTAATTTTGTCCTTCGTCAGTTCAGTAATAGTCAATTTTCCCATAAGCCATAGCAAATTTCAAATAAGATTTTACTTACCTGTTTTGGATAGCTTACCCAACTATGTTCAATTCATGTTTCATTTTTTTCAATACACAGCTAATGTGTTACTTTAAATATGAGTCTATATTTTAAAACCAGACTAGCAATATACACTAGATAAAAAAGGTATTATCTAATGGCTTCATCTTTCTCAAAATCTTGATATTAAAATTCTGACTTATACAATGTTTAGACAAGTACTTATTGATTTTACAAAACTGAAACATCTTGTTAGATCGGCTGTGCAGAACAGTTTATGTTAACTCTTACGAATTTCTTTATAATTCGCATTAGCTTATTTTGAACAATGGCTTTATGTCAAACAAGGTCGTAATATTACACTTTCAAAACTGGAATATTACTTATCAGACGTCATAAGAAAATCGATCTCATTTTATTTTGAAATAGATTGACTACTTCGAGATGTTACGAAAAAGAATGGAGCAAACTAATTAACCATCTTTCTACCAAGCTCTAAATTATCATTGTCATTCCATCTTTTATTGATGGCAAATGCATAATATTCAAAGTTATTAGTTCTCTACTGAATGTCCATTTATCCCCAAAATATACTAACCTAAAAATATGACTTTCGTTATATGTTTAATTTTGTTTCTTCAATTAAATTCACAAAGAAGCAAGTGTTACAATGATTTTGAATCTTCTGTAAGCTAATGTGGTATGTAACAATATGCGACGCAATCGTGACAAACTTGGGCAAACAATGGTATGATTCTTAATGTGTACCTGTTTTAAAGGAGGTAAAAGATTCTATGTTTGATATTGATGAGATACTGCGCTGTT
Organism: Ophiothrix spiculata; assembly: GCA_000969725.1. NCBI lineage: Eukaryota > Metazoa > Echinodermata > Ophiuroidea > Amphilepidida > Ophiotrichidae > Ophiothrix > Ophiothrix spiculata. The sequence goes on from JXSR01S001811.1 coordinate 57,545, forward strand.
TGAGACAGGTAGCTAAATTTCAAAGACAGGCTTCTGAGCTGCATGATAAAGCAATTAAGCCTAACATTAACAATGATATATTTATATAGCGATTAGTAACACTCAGTGATGCGATAGCAAATGACGTTTGATGACGCTTCAAACATTAAAACATTAAATGAGCTATTTTATTATAACTTGCATGCTCTCATTAGAAAGTAATTATGTCATCATTTTATTATGAAAATAGACTACATAGACTATTGAAGTAATCTATATAATTTTATACATTTAGTTACATTTGATAAATGCTTTAAACACGAATCTTTCAACTTTATTGCTTTCTGATCAAGAACATTTTGAAGATTTATTTTGTATTCTTGTGATTATTTCCATCAGAAAGATTTATGTCGTAATACAGTGTGTACCAGAATAAACCTTAAAATCTTTGCGTGCAATTTTCATGGGTTTAACGGATAGTCAGAAAGTTAGTAAAGATTTAGTTCTGACTATCCGTTAAACTCATGAAAATTGCGCGCAAAGATTGTAAGGTTTATTCTGGGACACACTGTGTACCGATATCAAGGAACTTTTTCACTCATGATAAAGTGTATTGTATAAACAAAGTATTGGTTTCGACAATATAAGCAAAGATGAAAAATTTATGCAGGTTACTTCAATCAACTCTTAAAAGCAAGAACGCAGTATGTTTATTGCATTTATATTGCAAGTTACTTCTTTACCCCTTTGAGAAATCCTGCACAAATGAACAGACAGTTAATTCTCTTTTATAACTTTATGACTGTATCTACTATAGTAAACATGGTTAATTATACCTTTTTGGCATGGAAAAGTGTTGAAGTCAAATTACACGTTTAATTGAAGTATCTGCTCGGCATTAGCACTTATCACAGACTTTTGTCAGTGGTTCAGCAAGCTTGCCAAACCACTGTATCTTTCTTTCTTTCTTTACGCAATTGTTGGTGTCGTTTGTCAGACATCGTTCTTTTATATATTATTAAAACATCCTACTGATCTGAAACACCAATAGCGAAACTTGTTGATGATTAACTGTAATTGCATTAGGGTTCAACAGGTATACAAATGTATTTTCTCTATCTTAAAATTACAAATTCAATTGGGGTATATGTAATTATTTAATGTAATGGTTGGATACCGGATGTTCTCTTAGCGTATAGTATGCACAATTTGCTTTCAAAGTTATGAGTATTACCTTTACAGACGTTATAAACTAGTATGACCTAGTAGAACCCTGCCGCAGTCGGCGGCAGGGTTCTGTTATTGGGTCGTTTCTTCTTTCTTTCTTTCCGGCAACACTTCGACGGCTTATATCTCTGGAACGCAATGACTGATTTGAACGAAACTTGGTCAGTGGTAGAAGGGTATTTATGTCACCTAAATACACTGGGGTCACGGGTCACGTAGGGGTCACAAGGTCAAAAACATGAATTTCACGAAAAACTTTTCAACTCATCGGCGTTTCAAGGTACGGTCATCAAATGTATGGATATGAAACGTCTTGAGACCCTCTACAATTGTTAATTAATGAGAATTTCATCAGAGGTCACATGGGGTCACCAGGGGTCAAATAAAAAGGTCAAATTTTCAACTTTGTCCGATTTCAACGTTTATGGTGTCAA